>CATLOM010000025.1:0-48975 GCA_950022955.1 Xestia ashworthii | reverse complement strand
AAAGTACTCTTCATAAAACTACCCAAATCGCTTCTTGTGTGCCTATAAAATTTGAAGAGTTCCCTCTATTTTTCCAGGATCCCATAATCAGTATCCTGACTTGATGATTATGGTACCACCTGGAATGTATACCCTTTCAAACAATAAAAATAAAAACAAAATCGGTCCAGCCATTTTCGAGTAATCGGGGAACATTGAATTGAGAACCTCCTCCTTTTCGAAGTCGGTAAATAACGACGTTGACGGTAGGTGACTCAAATATCCGGGTAGCCTATAAAAGATTTGGCCGACAAACCCTTTGAAAACAATTAGTTTTTGTAAAGGTCATCGGGTCCTAATCGTCCCGTATCTATTATATTTCCGCAATCTTGATCGCCTATCCACCTTGTGGGGTACCAGGGCCGCAAACACACTAAGAAATTGCACCTCTCCGCGAATTCACACCTCAATGCGATATCAAAACTCGATTCTCGATATCAGTACCCGATACCATCGATTACTAAGATAAAAGGGTATCTGTATGATCTGAGCAATCATAGTAAGCTGTTAAGACGTTCCGATCTCATCGGTCAATGTTTCGATATCAAATCTCTGTTAGTGCTATGAAGTGAATCGAGATTCCAGTTTAGATTTGTTGATTGTCTTGTGCCTTTTGCCGTTGTACGTTGAGGAATTTCATTAAAGATATTTATTTAATGTCCAGCGATATTACACTGTAGTACAATTTTGAGTTCAATTTTCTTTGAGACTGCTGCATATATTGACTATCCGACTGGTTGTTCTTCAAGCATGTTTACACTATGAATAAAGTCAAAACTTGTTTATTGAAATTATGCTTATTACTGATTACATACGATTATTAGATTATTTCATACCAGCCTATGATTGCGGTTTCGTCGATGTATCAATTCACTACTGTTATGTATTTAGGGGAAAATCACAAGTAAACACGGAGCTCCACTTCCACTCGTATATTGGCTGGCAACCAACTGCCGTAAAAAGCCTACCCACATTATAAAATAATAAACAGATATACCACATCCCTCCACCACTAAACAAAAGACAAAACACATCAAAACAACAGAACATAATTTTTCTTAACTAATACTTAAAACTAATTTGTTTCCTAGTTTTCCGAATCGGAAACCGGCGCAAAGATGAAGGATCCTGTTGTTCCTTATCACTACCATTGTTGGTGTGGTTGCTATTAGGATCATTTTGATCATCATCGGTCGCAGCTGGTGATCCTGCGTCTAGGAATTCATCATCAGTGTCAGACTGTACTTCCTCTCCCCTATCATCTCACGCAGGAGATGTGGTGGAGGCTGCAGTCTGCTTTGGTGACGTCACACTCGGCTCTGACGCCCTATGGACCTCAGGTTCGTTAGGTGGAGCCGAGCTATCGCTCGAATAATCTCCGAAATTACTCACATCGTCATCTTGGACCGATGATAAGTTCCCTTTGTACGCCACTAACTGATCTATAAAGGGTGTAAAACACCTCTTCACGAAGCCGAAAGGCACTTGTTCTCCCCATCATTGCGATCATTTTTTTTGCTCTACACCATACCTGGGAACCTTCTAGTTACGGAGATACGGGGGGGGGGGGGGGGCAAAGTTACAACTTTTTGACAAGTTTTTTTAAAATATAGTTTTGTTTGTAAGATTTTAACTTCTAACACCTCCACGACCCCCGTACTACTCAACCCATCCATCAGCACAATGTTTTAAGTTCGTTACATTGAGTTCTACCACAAAACATGATTTATAACCTCAAAAAAAAAAGTTGTTTCCCAGCAATATTTTTTGCGTAAAGTTACTTAGTTTGATGTACAGAATGCTTGGTTAACGGCTTTGTGATGAGGTGGTTTACACCCTGTATGTTTTCTTACATTTACATTTACATCAGTTATATGTGTACAGTAAACATTCGAGAACCCAAACATTCTTTTACTACTCCCTGTTTCCAAGTATGTTTAGTACCGTTGGCGTTATTTAGGAAATATTTTAACAATACCCATCACCTACTGAGAAACATGTATTTCCACCGTAGTGTTTGCTTTGGTTCTTTTCTGCCTTTATTACGTTATCTTTAGCCGCGGACGACGAAGGCGATGAAGTTATTTGTGACTGTGTAAAGGGACTGCGGAACTGTTCGAAAGAGATACCGCGGCCCCGGAACATAAAGGGCGAGGAAGGAACATGGATGGGTTTTAGTCAGTAAGAGTCTGACACTCCCTCCCGCTCCGCCCAGAGTGGGAGAAGTCATTTGATGATTTCCCATCCAAAAAAAAAAAAAAAAAAAAAAAAAAAAAAAAAAAAAAAAAAAAAAAAAAAAAAAAAAAAAAGGGCTCTTTAACAAATCAAGTCGGCAACGTAAAGGACGACCAATCATCCGCTGTGCTGGCGAAAAACAGGTCGATATACGAGTATGAATAGAATTCCTATAATCAAATAAAAACTTATTAAAAACTTTCTAAATTATATTAGTGTTGCTGTTACTTTTTAAAATTGATTTAACCCATTCTTGATTGTTTTAACACTGTTCTCAGCTTGCCCGTTTGACATCGCGTGGTACGGAGCCCCTGTCATGTGCTGTATCCCATCCTCGTTGCCAAATGTTATGTATTTAGGGGAAAATCACAATTGAACACGGAGCTCCACTTGCACTCGTATATTGGCTGGCAATCAACTGCCGTAAAAAGCCTACCCACATTATAAAATAATAAACAGATATACCACAACTACTAATCAGCCCTTTGAGTTATTGTAAAATATTTGTGTTTAGTTTTAGTTAATGATGATATGTATTAGCCATGATGGAAAATTGAGATTTTTGATTAAAATTAAATGTAAAGCTAAATATACGTTTAATTAATATAATATTTAAATGTGAAAGTTCCTAATGATCTAAGTGATAAATAATACTTCATCTGTCAAGTTTTTGTAATGCATGGGATGTCACCACGAATAAACGCTTTCATTTATTTTATTTGTTTTAAACTGGGGTCAAGAAATGGCGAGACAATCTCCCCAAAAGCTCTCTTCTGTGATAGAAGAACTGGATTATTTACAAAAGTACACGAATAGAAATAAAACCAGCAACTTTTATACAGTTGTCAAGTGTTAGTTCTTAGTTTTATTACTTACACTTATTACTGCACGTACACTGACAACTTTATATTGTCTAAAGTTGGCCAAGCATACTCTAGTGTTGCATTAAAATAGTGCCTTGAAGTGTGGCGATATTCAAATAGACGTCCAGGATACCCCTGGGAACCGGCTCTGCTGGTATTTTCCTATTGACCTACTAGTAGTACTCTCGTATTTTGTGACGATATGAGTGAAGACGAAGCCTTACTACACACAGATGATCGGTATCCAGGCCCCAAAAATTCCACCGTAGATGCGGGCCTGTGGACGGTTAGCTATGGGCTAGCTAGCCGTCCGTCCGTCTAATGACGACAGGCCGTGTCGACGGCGCGTTCGTGTTCCACGCGCACCTCAAAGAGATGTCAGCATAAGGGGAGGGGCCCGCAAGGGCCGAAGCCTGCCGGGATTGCGGGCCTATTCGAAAGAGATACCGCGGCCCCGGAACGTAAAGGGCGAGGAAGGAACATGGATGGGTTTTAGTCAGTAAGAGTCTGACAGTCCCTCCCGCTCCGCCCAGAGTGGGAGAAGTCATTTGATGGTTTCCCATCCTAAAAAAAAAGGCAAAGGCTGGCATGAGTTCAAGGTGGTATGTATTTAAGAATCGAAAAGGAATACAATAATAATTATCATATAAATACCATCTTGCATTCATGCTAGTCTAGTACTTTTCGTGAGGCTACTATTAGTAATTAATAGACTTTTTATAAACAAATTAATCCTTTAAGCAGTTTTACAGAATAAAATCACTGGAAACACTTTTGCCGCGAAATCGTACAAATGTCAAGTAGAAAAATTAGTGATGTTCCACATAGCGTCTTCGTGTAGTGCTGTGCTGTATCGATTGAGTAGGTTTTCGGTTTTCTTCCGTCTAACACTACTAACAACCAACCATAATTCAATGTTTTACTAAGATAATTTACATAGAAACATTTTTTTGCACCTAAATGTACTTGATGAAGTTTATGAATTTGTATTTTTTTGACACCGGTCTGTTCGAATGTAGACATTTTTTGTCTACATCTGAACGGACCGCTGTCATTTTGGTCCGTTCAGACTGAACATCCGGGACAACTACTTCCTTAAAATTATAGTGTTCAAAATAATAGCTTTAATTACACGGTAGAATATTGAAAACAGTCGACGTGAGGATAGTGGCGTAGTAATGGATAGTGTAGTATCAGTAATTACATAAAAAGATAATAGGTAGGTATCGTAGAGTGGCGAGCCTAGGGACCGACAATACCCGGGGCTGCGGGCCTGTTCGAAAGAGATACCGCGGCCCCGGAACATAAAGGGCAAGGAAGGAAAATGGATGGGTTTTAGTCAGTAAAAGTCTGACACTCCCTCCCGCTCCGCCCAGAGTGGGAGAAGTCATTTGATGATTTCCCATCCGAAAAAAAAAAGAAAAAAAGGGACCGACAATACGGCAAGCTCATAAGGCGAACAGGCGAAAAAATCCGAACACAATTTGAAGTAGCATGTAAGCTTTTAGGTCTGAATTTTTGTTACGCTGACGGTCGGTCGCGTACGATCGGTCGCGTACGGTCGGTCGTGACGTCAACGAAAACAAAATACGGCTATCGGTCGCCGCTGACGTCAGTGTCGCAGTATGGTGCTTTTAGAACACAATGTATATTCGTACGCGCATGACCTTGCGCGACCGACCGTTACCGCGACAAGAATTCAGGCCTTAGGCTTGTATCAAAGTACCGCCACTAGGAATCAAAATAATTACAATCTATGATTGATTACCACCGAAAGAATAAGAAAGATTTTGCATGAAAACGTGCTAAAACAATCTTCCAATTCATGACTCGATGATATTCTTTTTCGGCAATCAGAAATGGGCACTCAACTAGGAACACAAAAAGCTTTCGATCTTCAATTTATATTTCCATTAACCATACACCAGAAATAAGAAAATTCCTTGCCTAAAAATACTCGACTTCTTTGTTTACATTACATTTAGCACTCTTAACAGGAAACGTAGTAATCGATTCACTCACAATTTTAAACCTGTTTTCGACGCATCAATCTACACGCAAATGTCTTGGTTTGTTTAGTTAAAATGTAATGGTCATTCCATCACTGGTAAGTACGGATCTTAAGCTGTGTACGCACTGCGGACGAACGTTTAAGATCAAGATGTTCGTTGGGAACATTCGTTGTGTTATGACCGAATATTCGCAACAAAATTGGGACCCCAAGTTTGTAGCGAACATTCGGTTGTACATTTTTTTTTTACGAACAGACAGAGCAATCACGACTGCTCCTGAGCTCTTTGACATCTCAAAGCACTAGTACAAATATTCAGAGTTGATGGCCATCCTTCAGCCATTAGAGAGGCACCAAAAGAGGAAGAGGAACGGTTATCAAACAAATTTTAATATTTAATGGTTTTATTTTCAATTAGATCTCGAGGTTGAAGCACATGGCTACATAAAAACAGCCGCTAGGGTCGATCTTCAGGTTAAGCCGTGCTTCCCAAGGTTGGTCTGAGGATGGGTGTCGTGACCACCCTTACCTACCGAGTTTCCTTCGTGCCTCGGAAAGCACTTTAAACCGTTGGTCCGGAGAGTTGTTGGAGATCTTTGGCAGTTGTTACCTAGTCATTGGCTCATAAACCCCAGTGCGTTGTCAGAATTGCTGGGTAATACGCAACCAAGCGCTTACCAAGGGGTATCGTATCAGTTCTAACTGGGTTGTGGAGTTCAGATAGGTAGTCGCTCCATGTAAAATACTGGTTTTCAGCTGCATCTGGTTAGACTGGAAGACAATCCCAACATAGTTGAGAAAAGACTAGTTAGATGATGATAACTTTCAATTAGATCCAAGGTAATCCGTGTAAGACCGACTCAAAACATGATCAGAACACAATAAGCCTTGTAATTGAAAAGTTTAAAAAGCGGAAACTAAAAGGAGTCGTGTGTAAAGACTCCGTTTAGCGTGCAAATTAACACCGTGGAAAGTGGAAGGCCATCAGGAAAACGAACGTGGGATGAGAGCATTTGAATCGTATGAATGGGCGTTAGTAATGAGTTCCATACAAATGATCCAACCACTATGTTTGTTAACGGTCTCCACATGCGAACAATGCTGCTTAGTCGACAGCCTCATTGGAATAAATTCGAAACATTGCGATTCTGTAGACAAATGGTTTTAATAGAAAATTAGATCCTCACTGCACTGTGCCGTTAATTCGAACAAATTGTTAGTGGTTTATCAAAATTGTGTACTTGGCTTTACGAATAGATGTAATTTTTGGATACGAAACTTTAAATATAAAGAATGTGGTTTTTTGTGGATGCACTTTAAGTAATTTTGCTAAAAGGTTACCGTTTTAAAATAATTGAAAGACAGCAAAATATGAGGGTTTGATTCGAAGTCGGTCTTGGATCCCATAATCAGAAACTAACCACACTCTCATCAAACTACCCTTGAAGTAGGTACATTTTATCCAATAAATAAAAAAAAAAAAACAATACATATCACGATAAAAGGCCTATCCCCAATATGGAACTTAATACACCTAGCTGTCGATATCTGGGTGTATTGTACACATCTGCGTACCCCTTCAGAGTATACAAGCGTGATGTTACGTCATGACGTTGTCTAAAATAATAAACATCCAAGCGTTTGCAGCAATCACTGCAGCTTTGCCATCTGTTTTTGAAGAGTTCCATCTAAATCTCCGAAAATCAGCATCAGATCTTAACCAAATTAAATGGCACCACACAGGAAGCACCAGCTTTCAAATAAAAAAAGGAATTATCAAAATCGGTTCACCCAGTCGAAAGTTCTGAGGTAACAAACACAAAAAAAAAACAGTCGAATTGAGAACTTCCTTTTTGGAAGTCGGTTGAAAATAGACAAAATGTCGCTATGGATACTGTGATGTCTGACAGGGGTGTGAATGATGGGGGGGGGGGGGGGGAGAATGATGTTGCCGTAATACATCCATCAGGCTTCTTTAATATTTATTTACAATTTCACCGAGCTGATAAAATTTCTCCAAGTAGAGTCACAGAGAAAAAAGCTTAGAAAAAGATGACATGCTGCGCCGACCTGAAATAAATTGTGACCATCATCATTGTCTGCCTAGCCGCCCAACTATGTTGGGGTCGGCTTCCAGTCTAACCGAATGCAGCTGAACACCAGTATTTTACATGGAGCGACTGCCTATCTGACCTCCACAACCCAGTTAATACCTACTGGGAAATACGAAACCACTTGGTAAGACTGGTGTCAGACTTTCTGGGCCACTGACTACCTGTAACGACTGTCAAAGATGGACAAATGACAGCCGGGACCAACAGCTTAACGTGCTTTCCGACACGGAGAAAACTCGGTATGTAAGGGTGGTCACCCATTCACAGACCAACGTAAGCAAGCATGGCTTAACCTAAAGATCGACCCGAGCGGCTGGATAAATTGAAATAAATTGTGATAAGGGCTGGCAAATGATGATAATACTCGTATTATTAAGATTTCTCCAAACTGGTTATATTATACAAATACTTGTAAATAAAACAGAGTGAGTTCCTTAAATTGTCTGGTTGGTTTCAACTGTTTGTATTCCATTTTTACGATTTCCATGTCGACATATTTAGATACAGCCTGTGGCTTCAGGCATGTGTAAGTATGATATTTTCTTGTAATTTGAAATGTTCTTCGTAAGGTACCTTCCTGAGAAATTTCATCACAACTGGCTTAGAGGTTTAGCCATGAAATACACACAGGAGACAAACCGAGAGACCGAGATTACTTTCGTTTTAAATTACTAGCACATCATCCGCAATTTTTGCGATACGAGTACAAAAGCATGCATGCATGTCATTTTTATGCATGATACAAATATAATTTATAGCCTAAAGCATCCACGAATAAGGGATTAAATGAAGGCTTTCTAATTTATTTCAATGAGTGATTTTCGAATATTTCCGTAAATCTTGCTGTTAGAAGACCTTGTGTCGGGCCAAATTTTATGATGTAGGTCAACGGAAAGTACCCCATAGGTTTTAAATGACATAAAAAAACCTTGTTCTTTGATTTCATTGGTCTGTGTATGGGTGACCACCCTTATATACCGAGATTCCTTCATGCCTCGGAAAGCACGTTAAGCTATTGTTCCCGGCTGTCATTTGAAGATCTTTGAGAGTCGTTACAGCTAGTCAGTGGCCCAAAAAGTCATACAACCAGTCTTACCAAGGGTATCGTATTACCCAGTTCTAACTGGGTTGTGGAGGTCAGATAGGCAGTCGCTCCATGTAAAATACTGGTATTAAGCTGCACCCGGTTAGACTGGAAGCCGACCCCAATATAGTTGGGGCAAGGTTAGGCAGAGCATGAGATGGTTGGTTTTTTTACAGAACCAAGACACCGTCTACTAAAAATTTCAACTTGATCCATGCGATCCTAATAGAACGAATGTAGACACACATACAGACGGATAAAGAATTGATCCATTGAGGGTTCCATTTTATCCTTTTGAGGTAAAGAGCCTTACAAAAATAAAAAGATAGTAGTTTTTTTTTAACACTAACCCCGATACAGATTTGTGTGGGCAGAAAATTTACAAAAGTTACGTACGTACGGGCCGCACCGCATCGCAAATATCCTACATTTTTGCGATGCGGTGCGGCCCGTACGTATGTACTTTCGTACATTTTCTATGAAGCATCGCACACTAAAAGCGCTTGATGAAGTAAGGGAATAAAATACGATGCACGGTGCGAAGCAAACGGGGATGGCTTATCGTGAGATCCATTGTAGCCATGTAGGCTATTTTTAGACATAAGCTGGCCGCTACTATTCACTTCAACTTTATTACACCAATTAATGTTACATTTTTGTCGACTCTTTCAATTAGTATAGACATGGTTTTCCCAAGTCATTGGTGTTGTTTAGCTATATATTTAATGACGTCATTTCAATTCGCATCTAGGCAAGGAAAAAAAAGCAGTCCAATTGATTTGTGTCAAACAGTGAACTACAATATACCACTAGGTTTACACACAAATGGCTGACGTTGTCAACATAGTCGCCAAATTGAAATGGGACTGGGCAGTTCACATCTGCCACAGGTCGCATCATAATTGGGCGAACGTAGACACAGATTGGGTACTGAATAACATGAATGGGCGACGTGATAGGTCCGGAAGGAGATGGCGTGACGAATTGGAATTATATCTAAAAGGTTGGGTTCAATAAGCAAAATAACTGGGAATATTAAAAGAGGAAAGGGAGGCATTTGCCCTACAGTAGGACATAGCAGGCTTATAATACTAATAGTGGAGAATCCAAAAGCTTGCATCTTACTAATACTTATTATAAATGGGAAAGTTTTTGTGAGTATCGATTTAAGGATGTATGGATGCTTGTTACTCTTTCACGTAAAAACTACTTAACGGATTTGGATGAAATTTTGCATACAGATAGTTCATAACCTGAATTCACACATTGGATACTTTTATTTCGGTAGTAAGATCCCATGGGACAATTTTCAAACTTAGCTACTAAAGCTAGTACCTACACGGAAAAAAAAAATTGTTTTAAACTAAGAATATTTCACTTGGTCAAGACATTGCGTGATTCATATATGGGGAAAACATTTTATTCTTAAAATTAGTAAATATTTGTCTTGTTATTCATTTTTCTTCCAAGTATTTATACTCACTAACCAAGGCAATATCCTATTCTTGCAATGAGAAAGAAACGTTTTCTTTGCATAAGTAAGTTTTTTTTTTTAAGTCTAGAATATTAAATTCTCAAATTTAAGACAATTATGTCTTAAATCTAGATTGTACTCCTCGAAGTTCTCCGATTACTCCTCCGACTATGAAGAGCAATATCTTTTATCAAGAATATATTTATTGGACAAGAAATGTCATTGTTTCTGATCAAGAATATATCTATTGGTCAAGAATTTCCGTGATTCATATATGGGGAAAACAATAAATGGTTGTATCAAAACACAATTATTCTCAATGCTAGTAAATAAATAGTTAAGTCAAGATATTTGTCTTCCTTCTAGAATTTACATACTTGTGATTAAACAATATATTTGAGAATAATGCTTTTCTCAGTTGAACACTTTGTCAAACGGATCCCGGAGTTTTCTTACAAGAAAATAAATTCTCAGTATGAAAAATAAATGAGTTGTCTGTATGCTACGGCATATTTCAGTGAAGCAGCTTTAACTCTTGCATCAATTAATTCTATTTTCACACTGAGAAAATTTATCTCTAATGAAAAATACCAACAATCTTAATTACTAGTAGAAGAAGTTTATGGTACTAGTTCAATAACAATAAGTTATTCTCTGGAGATCACGTTGTTTTAAAAAGATAGTCTCAATGTTCTTAGTACAATAATCATGCGTTTTTAGTGAAGAAGTTTTATTTCTTAGTTTAATAATTTAATCGAATTTAAGCGGAGATCACGTTGTCTAGAAAGAATATTATCAATGTTCTTAGTTCAATATTTATAGCGTATTTCAGTGAAGAAGCCCAGTTCTTAATTCAAATCAATAAGCAATTGATACGGAGATCAGATTGTCTCCAATCAATAACGTTAATATTGTTGATTTAAGAACGTGCAGGACTGCAGGTACTTAACTGAAGAAGTTATAGTTTTTGATCTAATTCATTGCATGTTTCATTCGGAGATCAGAAATCTCTTAGCTCAATATTAGTGTATTTCACTGCAAGAAATCTCAGTTCTTGGTTCAATGCATGTCATGTTTCATACGAAGATCAGATTGTTTCCAACAAATAATGTCATTATTATTGATCTAAAAACCCTGTACTTCAGTAAAGAAGTTTTAGTTCTTGATCTAATTCATTGCATGTTTCATACGGAGATAAGAGATCTCTTGGCTCAATAATAAAGTATTTTACTGTAAGAATTTTCAGTTCTTGATTCAAATCATGGCATGTTTCATACGAAAGTCAGCTTGTCTTATTTAAAGAATTACAATAGTCTTGGTTCAATGGTTGAAATGCGTTTCAGTAATTTTTTTTCAGTTCATCGTTCGATTTTTCAAGTTAAAGTTTAGTCAAAATGTAATTAAACAAAATGTTCACATTGTGACTAAACTTTAGCTTGAATAAATCGAACGATGAACTGAAAAATATTGACTGAAACGCATCTTAAGCATTGAACCAAGACTATTGTAATTCAATTAAGACAACCTTAACTCCGTATTTAACAAAGCACTTGAATCTGTACATAGAACTGAAACGGCTTCACTAAAATACCATGATTATTGAGTACCATTTGAAACATAAAATGAACAAGAAAAAGCACTAAAACTCACTTACAGAATTTCGAGTCTGATGCACCATCACATCTTTCAATCTGATCTCCGCGTGTTATTTCATGCCTGTAAATAGAGGTAGGTAAATAAGTGGGAGGTACTCAAATTAATAATAGATAAAATAATACAATGGATTTAATTCTATGAAATCGTTTATTAAAAAATAAACTTCCTAAAACAAAAGTATTGATCATTTTATTTAAATATATTCTAGGTATTAATCATATTACCTAATGTTATTACTGTGAATATTACTTAAGGGGACATCGCAAACTATTGCTTACATTAGCTGCCTAGCTGCACTCGTAAGAAGTATAAATTAGCGCCGCCATTTAAGATTTGTTTCTTTATTGGACCTATACCATCAGATTCTTATACGTAATAATACGAGTACCTAGTAATTCAGTAATTATCATCTTAAATACAATACTTAATATCTTGATAATATCGCTTTATCATGATCATTCTTAATCTTAAGGTGCTGGCAACCCGCCTACTATCACATTTTTATAGTCATACAAAATATTTGTCAAATCCTATCAATAGCAACTGAAATATAATGTTAATATCTTAATTTAATCATAATCGCTTATTCATAATATTTTGAAGTTATTTGACAACTTTATACATTTTAACATTATTTTGTGTGTTATTTGGGTAGGTATTTGACAACTTTATACATTTTAACATTATATTGCAGTTTAGCAAAAAAAAATATTTTAATCCAAACACGTTTTTCTACCAAAAAGTTTGCCTTACTGATTTTCATACTTTTGCAAACTTTTTGGAAGGCAAATTTGTTTGGATCAAAAGTATGTTTTTGCTCAACCGTGTTGCACACAACATCGCTACTTGCGATTTTTTATAAACTGATGACGGTAATATTATGGCCGCCAATAAACATACTTATGATCACTCATTATGTGAATTTTACTTTATATAACCCGCCTCAATAAAGAAACGAAACTTAGTTCGTTCCTCTATTGGCGCAGGTTATTATTATACCATCAGATTATTATGCAAAAATTGGTTAGTAAATTTCCACCCCTGAATATTATTTACACATAATAAGCTTTAGCTATAACCCACGCACGTCAATAAAAAAAAAACAATCTGAAATGGGAGCGTATATCATTACCTCTCACTTATACACTATTGCTTACTCTAGAACTTTAGAGATAGATTAACGTCGCTATTTAAGATTCGTTAATTGCTTTATTGGCACGGGTTATACCATCAATTCTTATAAAAAAATGAATTCAATCTTAAAATTGTAACAAACAGCTATTCTCGTTCATATCTACACAAGATACAATACGGCCGGCTGATCTTGGCCGGGTCTGAAGTTAGCCGTTTTGCGAATCTTTCGTCAGTCATTCATTGGCCATTTTCGCACCAATGACTCACTTCAGAACTGCCAAGATCCGCTGGCCGTATTGTATGTTCCATTTTGTATTGTTAATAATCATTAATAATGAATCAACTTCTCAAATCAACATATTGATTCATACCTATTTTATGAATTATATTCGGTGTTGTGCTATAGCAATCTTGTAAGGAAATAACTTCAAAACTACTTGTACAATTGACCAAAAACGCCATGTAATGAGGAGAATAATTAATTGTTTTAAGAACTCTACACTTAAAGTAAATTTTACTTTTATCAGATTCGTTAAATAACACTTGTTCAATTTTCAAAAATAATGGTAGATCTTGGACTGCATACCTATACAAGATAACATTTTTTTCACAATATGTTATACCATTAATCTCTATAAAACCAACACAATTATAAACATCACCATCAATTTCTGTCATATTATTTAGTTTTAATATTTTTCCGTGTAAATAGCGATCAGTAAGTCCAGTGTTAACAAGTAATTTATGACTATTCGTCAATTGATGTCTTGTTGCAAGTGTTAGTGGCAAGTTTTTACGGCTAGCTATTGATTGTGCTATTTTTTTCAACTCTTTGTGCTTAGCCTCAAATTTAAAGGCACTTATTAATATTGGTGGACCAACTTTTTGTATTATTCTTGGGTAATGTAGGAGAAAATGATGTTTCGGTTTTAATGTACAGTTAAATAATTGAATTAAATTTTCCAAGTAAGCTTCGATTGAAGTTTTCAAGTAATCAATCAAGTGTGAAGTGAAAATCTGAGATGTTAATATCTCTGTAATTTCTAACAGAGTTAAATATTGTTTCCATACTGGATCATGCTCCGCAATTAAGTCACCAATTATGTACCTAAAATTACGAACAAGACACAACATCTCAGAAGCCGAAAACATTATTTTGCCATTTAACAAGTTTTGTTTTGTGACAGGTGGAGGACAATTTTTTTCAGACTTTAAATAAGTATAGTATTTTATTCTTGAATTTAAGTTGTCCAAATCAAAAATATTGTTATCAATAAAATGTTTGATTATTAAGCACATGTCATAACGGTGTATGCCCTCACACAAATCGTGCATAACATCGCACGTGAAATTGTTGTAAACATGGAAATAATTTAAATCATGCCATATGCATTTTTCTTTAACGCCAATTTTGTTAGTATAATGTGCATTATATTCTTCTTTTTAGGGTTCCGTAGCCAAATGGCAAAAAACGGAACCCTTATAGTTTCGCCATGTCTGTCTGTCTGTCTGTCCGCGGATAATCTCAGTGACCGTTAGCACCAGAAAGCTGAAATTTGGTACCAATATGTATATCAATCATGCCGACAAAGTGCAAAAATAAAAATTTAAAAAAACATTTTTATTAGGGTACCTCCCCCAGACGTAAAGTGGGGAGCGATTTTTTTTTTAATTTTGACCCTGACGTGTGATATATTGTTGGATAGGTATTTAAAAATGAATAGGGGTTTTCTAAAATCATTTTTTGATAATATTAATATTTTAGGAAATAATCGCTCCGAAAGTCAAAAACAATGTGTCCCCCCCCCTCTAACTTTTGAACCATAAGTTTAAAAAATATGAAAAAAATCACAGAAGTAGACCTTTATATGAACTTTCTAGGAAAATTATTTTCAACTTGATGAGTTGAATAGTTTTTGAGTTATATAGCACTTTTTCAAAAAAACGCAAATGATAACTTTGTTTTTCATACAAATACTATGAAAAACAAAGTTATTTTTGCTGACGAAAAATGTTGGTATTTTTAATGGTCTGGGAAGCTACGGAACCCTACAGTGAGCGTGGCCCGACACGCTCTTGGCCGGTTTTTTTTACGAATGTATTCAGATCGCTCTTTGGTGTCAGTTTTTGTTTGCTCTTTTTGTACTGTGCAAAATCTACAAAAATTATTGGAAGAAAAACTTTCGTGAAAACCTAAAATTGAATGAAGCCCTAAATTGTCTCCTGAAATATTGGCTACACAAAAAGTAACACATATACTAGATTTCTTAGATTTTAAGTTTATCCCTTCCTCCTGTAAAAACTTTAATTCTTTAAGTAACGGTCTGAAAACAGGTTCATTACCAAAAGTGTTTCTATCTTGTGTATAAAACAAAAGAACTGGTAAGACATTATCTAAACGACTGCAGAACTGTGGTGGTATTGTAGATATAGTTACATATACAGCACCTATTTTCTGATTTCCAGCGTGACTGCCTAGTGGATTGCCAGATTCAAAATCATCATAATACACTGTCAAAGGTAGAATGGTTCCGTGATTACATTTTTCTTTTGTATCCTGCCAAGATGTGCCATTTATTATGTTTCTAAGGACATCTTTCTCTTCGCTTACTTTTTTCTGGTAGTTAATTATAATTTCTAATGTATTTGCTGCTTCGAGGAACTCCTTAAGAGTGTCACGCAAAGGTATAAAATAAGAAAATCTATTTTTGATTACCATTTCAACAGTGTTATTCCTACGATTACTATCTTCGGAAACACCAATGGTTTTTTTAATAGGTTTGACATACGATCTTAATTTTTTGAAATGTTCTATTCTTTTATAATCGGTATTGATGTTTTTAAACGAATCTTGAAGTATTGATAACATCAGCAAACTATCATTATTCAAATCATTCTTTGACATTATTAGGGATTGTCTAATAATGTTAAACGGCTCCGATATAAACAGCTCAGACACGATTTCAATTATATTTTGGATAACACTTCTTGGCAAATTGGACATGTTATATAATTTTGCAATAAATGTAAGTAACGCATTATCGACTTCTATTTGAAAATCAGATAAATTTGAGGTTTCATTTCTAGTATTATTATTCAATTTAGGGGCTTCATTCAAAGGTGTTAATTCAGACGTTGAACCGGAATTACAGTTTGCTTTACCACTAACATCAAATACATTGGCATCTGAGACGAGATTGCTACTCGAGGTTTCATGATAATGAGTTAAATGCTTCTTTAGATCACTCTTAGAGTGATATAACCTGGCACAATTTTCTTCAGGACATTTAAAATAATTAACAATATTATGCGCGTAACGCAAATGCACAAAGTATTGCTGAAAATCTTGATATTCGTTGCGACATTCAAGGCACTTCATCGTGCAATTATTTATAGTTAATTTCAACAAGATTAAACAACAATTTTGTTTACATTTTCGCAAGCGACAACAAATCTGCGATGTATGGTACTATCTTATCGTACTTTGTTTCTATTTGATAGACACAACGCTGAATCAGCACGTATAAATGCGCAGCAGCTGCTGGATATGTGGCGTGAAGCGCATGGTATGATTTGAACAATGTGTCAAAAGCTTTCATTGGCGAGGTAAACTTCCACATAACCTTGTCTATTACCAAATAATAGATATCGTTACCATCATCGGCAGCACCACATTTAATTACGTACGGTTGAACACTTTGCTTGCTGCGAAGAGCCTTGTCTTTTACTTCATCAATTTTCGTTTGTATATCTCCAGGATTCTGAAAATAATAGCAAACATATAAAAATTGCAAAACTGATGAACATACCTACAAAGCACGCGTGTTTACTACTAATATTATAAATGGGAAAGCTTGTGATTGAATCTGATCTGAAAATTTGGATGAAATTTGGTATGAATGTAAATTATACCCTGGTTAACAGATGTTACTCTTTATCCAGGAAAAAACCAAAACATTCCATAAAATTACGTAACCGCGAGTGAGTCCGCGAGGTATAGATATTAAATACCATACCATTCAACTTAATAAAATAGTACCCCAATATATTTACCTGGACGTAAATTATGAAGTTTTCGACGCATTCTAATGTGGAAAATTTTCTACGCTTGTTCAGTCTTCCTCTCGGGGGAATCAGGTAGGACAACAGTTTTATTTGATCTGGCACTTTTAGATCTGAAATGTATAAAACAGGTGATTTATTTTGAAGTAAGTAGGTACCATGCGAGCGGAGCCACGAGCGGATGCTAGTAACGTAAATAATATAAATAAGAATAGTGACGGTGACGCTGAAGGTAAACCTAATAAATGAAAATTAAACTGTTTATTACCATCATCAGGCTGCTCTTGAATACTTTCATATAAAGTACTCAACGTGTCATCTTTTGATTCTCCAAATTTGAGGCTGATGATTTTATTAATAAACCATTTCCAATTCCTGAAAAAGCATGTTGATCTTTCAGGATACAGTCTTTCAAAGTCCAGGTTTATCTAGAAACGTAAACAATTTTTCAGAAACGTATTTGGCATGCTGGAGTTGGACCAATCTAGTTACAGCCAACATAAACAAATAAAAATATTTGTGGGCAATCCACACAACACTATCTAGCCCTAAATTCCAGTAAATGTAGATTCAAATTGGCTAGTGAACAGTGAAACATTGAACAGCTTTAGATAACAATAATGAAAATGTGAATCTAAAAAGAAATAAACATAAACAAACTAAGCAAAGCTCTGATATTCATATTATAGGTACTTTTTTTGTAAATACATAACTACTTTTATTTATTAACAAAACCCATAGCTGTACAAAATGTATCTTATAAATACAACTTTAAGCCAATAACGGTTTCAAATAGGTACCTACTGTTAAGAAAATTAAAAAAAAATGTGAAAGAAAATAAACTTTTTGTATTTTTTGTAAAAAAAAAAAATACTTACCAAACTATTACTCCTTGGATCATTTAAAATGTTCCACTCATCAATAAAATCCGAAATGTTGTTGTTGGTGCTACACTGCCTCACTTTGAATGTTTTGTTCCAACAGTCCATGATTTCACTCCATGGCTCATTGTTATTCTTAAGAAAAATTATTTGGTCTGTGTGATCTTCTGTAATATAGAAAAATTATGTTAGCCAATATGTAAGACATATAAATAAATTGGTTGTAGGTATTACTGAAGCAAACTACCTGACAGGGCACTACTGCTTACCCTATAACTTTTATGATCTACAAAGTACTTACCTACTTATTAAGTACCTAACTACCGACTACATAATAATTAGATATTAATAACAATATTACACACATTTTGCAAAAATTCGCCATCTCATGTATACAGACAAGTAACTACTCTAGCTACTATTTATGTAGGTCAAGTAATCATTTAAAACCTTTCAACTCCTCATATTTTTTTGTTTTATTTGGAATGACATTCTCTTCTGATGTTGATTTTTTTCTCTTTTCACCAGACTTATACAGGGTATTCCGAATTTTATCAACCAGCTTGCCTTTAGCAAATGAAGGTTTACCGGATATGGACTGTCTTTTTTTAATTGGTGGTACAAAGTATGTGCCAGTGTTTTCAAATGGAAATAAAGCTATTATTTTTGCGGTTAAAATGTTGTATTCTTCATATGTTATTTTACTGAAATAGGTAAAAAATAAATCTAAGTATAAGGGTTCATTGTTCATTGTTGGACTTCGGAATCTTAAGAATGATAAAAAATATTTTTTAGATTAGAACTTATTAGTTTCGTGCTTTGCAGGTCAGCTAGCATACAACATAGTATTATCATCATCAGCTAGTGAATACATACTGCCTTCCCGTTTATCTAAAATGCCACAATAAATGATCCTTAGGCCCTCTCCATCCACAAGGTCCATTAAGAGAAGGGATATGCTTTTATTGCTTCCCCCAGTTTGTGCTCAAAGAACCACATAAAAGTATAGTGGGAAAATGAATGAACGAGTATGTACTGGTAGGTACTTACTAATTTACGACACGTGTGAAGAGATGTCTAACAATGATATCAGTGAGTTGATTTCGGTGCTTGTTTGTCAAGGTACTATTTGCAGTGTAATAATTTAATATACTCTTGCCACATGGTGTTACTGTTAGAAGCGTCTTGAGGTCAAAATCAGGGAAATTTGGTCGGACATAAATATCGCCTGTAAGGATATCTTGTAAGTCTTCCAGGTCCTCGTTCTCCGTGAATAGATAAGGAGCAGTGATGCTGCTATTTGTTACTGTATTAGTCTGAAAACATTTAAGTAATAATTGTAAGAAAGCCGTTCTTCTCCATAGAGATCTACGCTAGAGAATGGTCACCTACAGTACTTTCTCAAGTTATAATGCCTTGTGACTGTGACTGTAGTTTTTTTTTTGTATTGTTGACATTAAAAACTGCCGTAATGGTCTAATTGAAATAAATGCTTTGACTTGGAGTTTTTGCCTGTAGATCGGCCTTGATGTTTTAAATCTAACTGTTTTAAACTTAGGTAGGTACTTAATTTGTTACAAAAAAAATAAACAAGAAAAAGCAAAGGACCTGGCCGACCAACTGAAAAAATACCTCTCGACCTCTCCCCCCCCCTCTGACTTTTGACGAAGTTTTATATTTATATGTATGTACCTACATACATACAAAGATACGATGCCAAATTGTCCCCTTAGAAAACCCCATAATATAAACAGGATAATAGAATATTCAATAGGTAGGTAACTTACTGTGCTGGTCGCTACTAAATACTCATCAATTTTTTTTTTTAGTTCTATTCTTAGTCCAATCTTTGGGCACAGTTCTTTCAGGATATTGTCATTGATTTCCTTTAATTGATCCACAGTTACATCATTTTCTAAAACAAAATTTCCATAATCACTAGACAAGTTTAAACAAAATACTAATTATCTAAATTTTATAACATTCAAACAAGCCCTAATGCTGATGTATCTGATGTATCTTAATTATACCGGCTGTTAAGCAGCCTAAAGTTCATTAACACATTAAAATTGTGTTTAAATGAATTTATCTGTTATTATTTACAACTTTGTACATTTCTTTTTGGAATAGTAATATTATTAGTACAGTTAGAGTACTCACTTGATGGCCTTTTCCGGACAAAATGTTTATAAGTATAAATATTCACCTACCGTTGAAATTTGTAATTATATCCTGTGGGATATTCCATTCCCTAAGAAGCAACTCCATTTTAATATCCTCTATATTATGATAATAAAGATAGTATGGTATGCTGATACAGGTTTTGATTTAAATCTGCAAATAGACAGAACATAAATTAGTGATTATTCTAGTACCTAACTAAGTATGTAAAAAACAGCCGGGTAGGATAAACATTCAGCAGGTTTAGCATTGTAGCTACGGTATAGCCTTTATTAAAGTAACAATAACCTCATGCTCATTAAGTTAGGTAGTGATTACATTTTCCATCACCCAGAGACATACCTAACGTGAAAGGCAGTCCAGTAGCCTTTTCCACCATGTTTGGTGAAGTTCACCGAGCTTACACACCTCTGATTCTGACCTACCAGATTGGAATCAGAAGTTGCATAGGCTCGGTGAACTTCACCAAACTTGGCGGTCAGGCGGCTGGTGGTATTTTCACCAGCTAGATGCCTACATCTACCGGCCGGGTCTGCCTAGATTCTGGACGTAAAAAGCAGCTTCCTATCACAGTGAGAAGAGAATGCCGGGAATGCGGTTGCGTGGTAGGTAGGTACCTACCTACCGGTAAATTTGAACATTGAAGCGCAAAGCATTTTTTTGAGCAGAATTCGTAAGGGAACCGCGAAATGTCTACCGCTTCGCATATCTACCTACTACCAGCCTATCATTTCACAATTAGTGCACCCATAATCGAACCGAATAGGTAGGTACATTGAGTTATTTAACTATGGGTAGGTAAATAGGTAGTAAAACAAGTAAGATGATTTTTGCTCACAACATGGCGCCTAGCCGGCCCCGGTGCCGTCATTCATCGTGTGTTAGTCGATCTTTAAAATGCAATAACTTAATTAGATGTATATTCCAATAATTAAACACTTACCTAAGCACACACAACACAACACAATCTCCAACAACGCAAAAGAATCACTCGACAGAGTCACCACGAACGAACTGACACTTTGCAGAAGACGTAATGCCGGTAGTGCACTGCGCCGGCACATCCAAATCCAAGTCCACCAGAGTACACAGACAAAAAGTGTGTTGCCTGCTACGAAATGTTATTTACCAAAAATAAGGCCGAATCTGTCACGTCCACTATTTTTCCTGACATTGACTTACTACGAAATTTATTATTAATAACATTATGCATACATAAAACCTATTTCACGGTGTCTGAGTAACGTTAATCATACTCCACGTTTACTTTAAAAATTACTTTTAAAATAATGTTATGGCAAGATTGCTTAGTAGTTTAGAAGAGCACCTACCAGCATTATTTTATTACCACAATGCCATGATTACTCTTGATTTCCATTTTGTAATAGGTAATTTATTTTTGTAATGGTGATAAAAATAGTTATACCTACATAGGCTATAACTATTATGCTTTTATTGATAAAAAAAACCTGGAGTAGATAAGGGTAGGTAGAGTTTAATGATAGTAACGTATGAAACTACTTATTATTGTTTTTTTTTGTCCATGTGGTGTTTACCTCTAAGTAATTGTTGCGCTTTGTAGAGTTTAAAGGCATGTTTTATTTTTGTTTGTAAATTAGTGTAAACAATTGTTGGTAGATCTAATAAATAAAATAAAATAAAAAATAAAACCTATTTGGAGAACTTGGTGGAAAATACTAAGGTATTTTCCACTAAGTTCTCCAAATAGTTTTTATATTATTTAAGTTCATTACAACCAAACGGAACGAATGGCTTTTGTACCTACTTTATTTCATACACTACTAATGATCGAACATCGTGCCTCTAAAAACAGATTGGTATAAACATACTCCCAAAAATTGGGGAAACAATTTGTGAAATTGCAACCTTTTTGTTGACGACGGTTGTGACGTAGCATATTTTCAAAAAACGCGAATTTGGTTTAAGAATAACGAGTCTTAAATCAAATTCGTGATTCTTGAAAGATGTAGGTACTGTTCTGGTGCTAATTGGTCGCCCAGTTGTCGAAATTCGACCATAATTTTAAATTATAAGTTTGAACATTGATAAGGTTCTATTATCAAAGACTATACCTACCTACTTCTATAATCTCAGATTTCGCTTTTCGATTTTTTTATAAGTAGGTACATATCTTTACTTTATAAAAATAGGTACCTATTAGCATTTTGCACTGCTTCTCTTTAAAAACTTTAATGTGCGAAATTCATACTCCTCCGTCCGCGCAATTTTCGTAAAAAGGGGTAGGTAGGTACCAACCTACCTAAGCAAATTTTTTGCTTCACGTAGGTAGGTATTAATTAGGTATATGTAGATTAAAAGTCTTGTACGAGTTTGTTGTCTTTCCTACGACTTGTAGGTACCTATAAAATTTCGACAATATTACAGGGAATAAAATGAGGGTTTATTATAAACTTTAAAACCTATTTCCGTTGTCTCCTTATGTACCTTTCTAATTAAGTTTTGGTCAGCAATCAGGCTTCACATTTGATAATCATTTTTATATTGTTATAAAATTAATTAAGTAGGAGGTACTTAGGTAGGTAGTTAGTTACCAACATACCATAGGTAGGTACTTAGCACTGCCATAGCAATAAATATTACGTAGGCTGTACATAATTTCAGATGTTTAAGTAGGCCTGGCTGGTAGGTACCTAATTCTTTTTGGATTATGGAAGGGAATAGGTACCTGCTATTAGGGTTTTTCGGTCCGTCCATTTGTCACAAATGTGGCTCTCGAAAAATAGGTAATTATGTAGATACGCGGCAGTGTAATAGTTCTATGTAGGATATTTATAGATATTAATAGAGGTACTTGCACGTTATTGTAAAAATATTATTTTTAAATAAAAATAAGTAAGCATGTACCTTTTGACTTAGGTACATACATAGTATTAATTCTTCCTTACCTAATAGGTAGATAAAAAACTTTAGTAAAGCTGAAGCAACCTAAATACTCGTTACTGTTAGCCTGTGTCATCCCACTGCTGGGCAAAGGCCTCTCCCCATGACTTCCAAATTTTTCGATCCAGGGCCAATGTGGGCCACTGGTCGTTGGTTTTGTCTAGCTCGTCCCGCCATCTCCTGCGAGGTCTACCGCGTCGCCTTTTGGTTGTGTCAGGGCTCCACATTTTGGTTATTTTGGCCCACAGCTCGTCAGGCATACGGCAGACATGGCCAGCCCAGCCCCACTTTAGCCTGCGGCTTTTTGAGCAGTGTTTATTACCTGCCTGCCTAGTCGGTGGCAAAAAACTAAAAAAGATCAAAGTTCCAATAAGGCACCGACGTGATTACCTAGTGTGCCCTCCCGAAAATAATTATTTTGCCGTGAATAACCACCATTTATGTATGTTATTTTTCGTTTGTAATGTGTTTAGGTATGCTACTATATTTAAATTACATGTAATTCTGTTTTAATTTAATGGTTCTGACTAATATTAAATTAAATTACTGGATAATGGTTGCAAGGATGTTGTTATATTTCCAGATGGTTGTACAGCACATAATAGAAATAATTTTGTAACGAAACTGATTTCGATGATAAATAAGTACATAATATTTTTGTTAGATTATATTGTTTCAGGTTTGATTTTTCGAATAATAAATACAACACTCGTAAATTATTTTATTTCAAAAACACGTACCTTCAATAAAAATCTACTTATTTTGTAATCAGTTAAAAAAACCGCGTAAGTGACTACACAAAATGTAAGCCAACTACGAGTAAATTTACGTTATTTTCCATTAAAGACAGTTGTAAAGAACTAGCTGTTAAGTTCAGTCGGTAATAAGATTTGAAATCGCTGAGATATTAAGTTTTTTCTTCCTCCTGTAAAATGACCAAAAAGTAAATACGCGGTCTTAACAAGTTGCTCTTACGCGGATTCGCAAGCGCAGCGACGAAAGGTGAAAACTTGGTGAAAACAACCCTATAAGTTTTGTTGGCAATGCCATAGGCTACGGCTACAATTGAAAGGTCATTCAAAAGATGATCGAAAACAGATTAGATTAGGTATTATGGGCTTTCTTTGCTCACTGCCTTACTAATAAACGTTGCATAGCAGGTGAATAATTTATAGTTACACACTGATTTCTCTCTTTCAGTCGTCAGTAATTTGACATTCGAGAGAAGAAGACAAATCGTTGTGTAACTATTAATACAGACGCTATACAACGTGTATAGGTACGGCTGTCAGTGTAAAAACTTGTTGACAGTAAGAATGTGACCCGGCATTAAAAAAATCTGATCAAAACATTATCGTACTAAAAAACGTTAGTAAGTATATCTTATTTTGAAACAATTTATATTCCTAGTTCAACACCATAACTTATTTCCACAAAACAAAAATGTCTTATTCGAAAACACTTGAGTACCTACCTTTACTTGAATAATTTAGTGTCTACGTCAATGCAACTATTTAATACTTAACCAGAGACAAACTTTTCTTAAGGCGCTTATTACGAGCTAAATTAGCAACTCTATTTGTGGTGGTTCAAACTTCGTTTGAAATGCTGTTAGAATAAAGTTCTAATCAGCTTGCACTACAAAGTGGTTGTTACGTCAGCCACTGCGGGCCAAACAGCGCGAAATGAGTGGTTTCGATCGATTTGCAGAAAAACTTTTGATTGGATTAAAAAACTAAAACAGTATCATGCTAATATATTGCTTGTAGATTTATTTGCCAAAAAATCAGAATGATCGCATGCATATTAGTATGTTTTTAGGGTTCCGTAGCCAAATGGCAAAAAACGGAACCCTTATAGTTTCGCCATGTCTGTCTGTCTGTCTGTCTGTCTGTCTGTCCGCGGATAATCTCAGTGACCGTTAGCACCAGAAAGCTGAAATTTGGTACCAATATGTATATCAATCATGCCGACAAAGTGCAAAAATAAAAATTTAAAAAAACATTTTTATTAGGGTACCTCCCCCAGACGTAAAGTGGGGAGCGATTTTTTTTTTAATTTTGACCCTGACGTGTGATATATTGTTGGATAGGTATTTAAAAATGAATAGGGGTTTTCTAAAATCATTTTTTGATAATATTAATATTTTAGGAAATAATCGCTCCGAAAGTCAAAAACAATGTGTCCCCCCCCCCCCTCTAACTTTTGAACCATAAGTTTAAAAAATATGAAAAAAATCACAGAAGTAGACCTTTATATGAACTTTCTAGGAAAATTATTTTCAACTTGATGAGTTGAATAGTTTTTGAGTTATATAGCACTTTTTCAAAAAAACGCAAATGATAACTTTGTTTTTCATACAAATACTATGAAAAACAAAGTTATTTTTGCTGACGAAAAATGTTGGTATTTTTAATGGTCTGGGAAGCTACGGAACCCTACAGTGAGCGTGGCCCGACACGCTCTTGGCCGGTTTTTATTGTTTGAAAGATATCTTTAGAGGTAAGTTCGTGATTTCTTTTTCTCGAGCCAAATTAATTGTATTATGTTTTCAAAACAGTATCATGCTAGCATATATCCTGAAGAATATCATATATTTTTCTGATCTTGTTTATAACAGTGAATCATATACTTTTACTAATTATAAAACTCGCGTTTAGCTCGTGTAATCGTCTTAAACTAAACATATATTTTCATACCAGAAAACGTTAGAATATCTTATTTTAAAACAATTTAGATTCCTAGTTCAACTGCACCATAACTTATTTCCACAAAACAAGAATGTCTTGTTCGAAAACATTTGACTATCTTTACTTGAATAATTTAGATTCTTACGTCAATACAACTATTTACTTACCCAAAAACAATTTTTTCTCAAACCAAGCATATTTGTTCTTACTAAAACACGTTAGTATATCTTATTTTCAAACAATTTACATTCATAATTCAACACCATAACTTCTTTCCTCAAAACAAGAATGTCTTGTTCGAAAACATTTGACTACCTTTACTTGAATAATTTCGATTCTTACGCCAATGCAACTATTTACTTACCCCAAAACAAACTCTTCTGAAACCAAACTTATATTTTCTTACTAAAGCACGTTAGTATATCTTATTTTGAAACAATTTATATTCCTAGTTCAACACCATAACTTATTTCCACAAATCAAGAATGTCTTGTTCGAAAACATTTGACTGCCTTCACTTGAATAATTAAGATTATTACGTCAATACAACTATTTACTTACCCAAAAACAATTTTTTCTCAAACCAAGCATATATGTTCTTACTAAAACACGTTAGTATATTTTATTTTGAAACAATCTACATTCCTATATCAACACCATAACTTCTTTCCTCAAAACAAGAATGTCTTGTTCGAAAACATTTGACTACCTTTACCTGAATAATTTAGACTCTTACGTCAATGCAACTATATACTTACCCAAAAAACAAACTCTTCTTAAACCAAACATTTATTGTATTATTACAAAATGTAAGTCTTTCGTGTTTCGAATCATTTTAGATTCTTCTTTCAAATCCGTTATTTTCTCACATTAAATGGAGTTTTTTCTTACTAAAACACGTTAGTATGTCTTATTTTGAAACAATTTAGATTCTTAGTTCAACACCATAACTTATTTCCAAAGAAAAAAAGGCCTTGTTCGAAAACATTTGACTACCTTTACTTGAATAATTTAGATTCTTACGTCAATGCAACTATATACTTAACCAAAAAACAAACTCTTCTTAAACCAAACATTTATTTTATTATGATAAAATTTAAGTCTTTCTTATTTCGAATCATTTCAGATTCTTCTTTCAAATCCGTTATTTTCTCACATTTAATGTTTTCTTCTTAGAACAAAAAATATTTTTCTCCATCGAAAACGTTCCTGCTTTCTGATTACGAGAATAGTAAATACTTCTATGAAGAATATAAAACTTTTGTCACAATAATATTATTGTTGAACGAATTTACACATTTTCTTGAACCAATAATTTATTTTTATTCTTGGCCCTAATCTCTGAGCTTCTTAAGCTAAAGCCTTTTATATTCAGAGTAAGAATTCTTAATGACTTGTTTCAAAATGCAAATGTTTTCTACAGTCAAGAGTAAATATCGTCTTGATCCAAAAAAATATTCTTGATGTAAATAAATAAATGAAGAATAATATTATATATCTAGAAGAATTCCATTTTATTTTATTCAAGATATTATTGTTACCTTAAGTAAATATATGCTTGAGATTAAACAATATACTTGAGAATAATTTTATTCTTGAATTAAAACTTTGCCAGACCCCATTTTTTTCCGTGTACGCCAAAATTGACATGACTGATAGTGTCTGACTACCCCACGTCATTCATAACCGGGTCAGCCAAGTCGGTTTGCGCTTGGTTCAAGTCAAATGACATTATAATAATACGAAAAAAAATCATCCACCAAACAATCAACATCATTGGGTAGCGTTCGGGAAGCTGCGCGGTATCTTCTCGTCCAACTTACCGCAGTGTCTCAAGACGAAAGTCTATGAACAGTGTGTGTTGCCAGTGATTACATACGGGACCGAAACGTGGTCGCTCACAAAGGGCCTTATCAAAAGGCTTAAAGTCACCCAAAGGGCAATGGAGAGGGCTATGCTCGGAGTTCCCTTAAGTGATCGAATCAGAAATTAAGACATCCGCAAGAGAACCAAGGTCACCGATGTAGCCCGAAGAATTGCTCAACTTAAGTGGCAGTGGGCAGGGCACATTGCTCGCAGAACGGATGGCCGATGGGGCCGAAAAGTTCTGGAGTGGTGACCGCGAACCGAAAGACAATGCGGAAGACCTCCCACTAGGTGGACCGATGACCTGGTGAAGGTTGCGGGAATCCGGTGGATGCGAGTCGCAAGGGACCGGTCAATGTGGCGACACTTGGGGGAGGCCCATGTCCAGCAGTGGACGTCTTTCGGCTTAGATGATGATGATAATGATGAAAGTGGACGAGGCGATGTCAGTCTTTTACAAAATCCAGACCCGTAGGTGTTTTTTTCCAATGTAGTCAGATATTTCATGGGGCTTATTCATAAAATGAGCGAAATGTGGCTGTACTTTTAGATACACCTCTGCCAACCCTTCGGGGATTAAAACCTTGATGTTATGTTATGTAGTCAGATAGTAAAGACAGGTTCTAACTAGTGTTGTGTAGGTAAACATAAAAGCAAATTAGCGTCTCTCTGTTCATAATAAAATACCGGAATTCATCAATGATCCAAGTGAAATAGTTCCCATCAATTAAAAAAATAATAATAATATTAGAGGGACAGTTTCAAAGCTTGTTTTTGCACAACCACATTAAAAAAAGAATCCACGTTTAAACAATGTTGAAATTGTTGCCAACTTTATGAAAAATCCGTTCAATTTTGTTAACCGCCTTTGCGATATTATTATTTTATCCTTAACTTGTCTTGTACTTACAAAGTTGGAATCTGTGTTTACTGAAACAGGGTTTCAATTTGTATGAGTTTTACATGATAATATGGCACAATCAGCTTATGGTCCGACTGCTGGGATTCCGGCCTGTTCTTTTTTGTGTGGGCTGCAATCCACTCCGCGACCCCATAGCAGGTTGGTAGATATCACACGGCTGTCAGATGGGTTTTTGAAAATAAATAATAATAATAAATAAATATCGCTGGACATTACACACAGCGCCATATAGTGCCACACTAAGCAAGGCTTGTGTCGTGGTTACCAGATACTGATATACTACATGTATAATTTTTGTTTGTATATATTTATTATTCATGTAAACATCCATGACTCGGAAACAAATGTCCATGCTCATCACACAAACATTTGCTCCTACCGGGATTCGAATCCAGGACCCTAAGAACGTAATGCAGCCTCAATACCGCTACGCTATTCGGGTCGTCGAATAGAATTGTACGTATAACTTTTAGCTATTTCAAATAATTAGTAACCTACACTTCAAAAAACTTAAACGACTTTATTTGTTCGTTTTTCCCTTAAATTCTGTGTGTGGTTGTGGTATACGTAGGTAAATTTTAATGTTCTAACATTTATATTATGTATGTTATTTTATTTTTTGTTTGTTTCAGTCCAGTACTAACCCCACAAGATCTACAATAAGTCCAATGTAATAACGAAGATTTATATTAATTCCTTCTAACTTTTCATCATTTTTTTTTTTAATACACACTTGCCGTTCCAATTTACTTTAGACATTGGCAGAATAGTCGACATCGGCTTTGCTTGCCATCAACAAAAAATAGAATAGAATAGACTTTATTTAAGCTTTCAGCTAAGAAACGTGGCGATTATGGCAAAACAAAGTCCAGCAATGGACACATCTCGGTTGAAATGATGAGGATGATGACGTAGTTTGTTGATGGCAAAATAAATTCATATTATAGGTAGGCAAAGTTCTTAGGTTCGCCGATTTCTCTATGGTTAAATTGATTTATTTAATAGAGGAAAGCTCGCAAATTGGTCCCTCAAATATGTCATTATCTTTGTTATAGAACCGATGTCCTTGACTTTGTTAGTTTCTTCTTGTGTCCCCAATAATTGAGTATTTTTTGCTATACGCGTAATTCGCTTAATAATAACGTTTCTTAAGGCATTTTACGTACTGTTTTTTTCACTGCAGAGAAAATCGGTTTTAAAGCGATACAAAATAATATGATTGAAGTTTTTGTTAAGGAGACCTAATATCCGAAATGAAATGATCCGGAAAAGAACAGAATATTCATGTATTTTGTAGAGTAAGCAGGCTGAAGTCGCAGAGGGCTGGACATATTTTTTGAAAGACTCATCACTGATTCGTCGAACTTTAAAAATGTAGCTGGGTTAGTCTGGATGTAGTGAACTTGTAATTCAAATTTATTTAAAAAAATATTAATTTGATTAAATATTTTTATGATATATTATATTACTGTCATCTACACTAATATTATAAAGAGGAAAACTTTGTTTGTTTGGTTGTAATGAATAAACTCAAAAACCACTGTGCCGATTTCAAAAATTCTTTCACCATTGGAAAGCTACATTCGACCTGAGTAACATAGGCATATATTTTATCCCCGTAGTTCCACGGGAACGGGAACTACGCGGGTGAAACCGCGTGACGTCCGCTAGTATTATATATAATTTAGCTTTGTCTGCAAATATCCTACCACCACGATTTTATTTGCCACTGAGCAGAATTGCTGCTTTACCATAATTATACGAAAAATAAGGCTTTTTAGTTCAGCACAGATTTAAAATGTCAAACTCCTATCCATAGCAGGTAGTCCTATAAAGGTCCTTTCAGTAATTCCATTAAGTATTGTTAATCTGCTTTTGCTTTTACCAACTTACTAACTTAAATGTTTTACGGATTAATTCATGGAAACTCATTCATTCGTAGTTTAATTTACAGTTACGCTATTGAAAAAGTTTCTTTTGAAATTTATGAAAAGCTAAAGTTGTTGATTACTTACTATTGAAGTGTTGCTGAAGTTTTTGATCACTTTCACTCACACAAACACTGATTTTTAAACGCAAAATACACTTCAAATCTATGTTTTGTATTTAATTCGTAACACACATAGGTAGTAGACTATTTCATCACAGAAAAAGTTTATTATATGTCGGGAAAAGTTGATTAGGTAATTCACGAAACAACAACTTTTGTTCACTGAAGAAAATCGAAAAAAAAACAAAATAGAAAACTTTTTCGGAAAAAGTTTTTAGTCACTGTTAATCGAAAAAAAAAAATCAAACACTCCAATTTTAAATATTCAAACAAATTAACATTTGAAAACTAGTCGAAACAACGTTGTTAGGAGGAGCACTTTTCGAATTTCGAATGCCGTATTTTACGAGTGAACTTAGTACAGCGACGCGCGGTCGGTCCGACTCCCGCGGTCGCTCGAAATCGACTACTTCGCGAGTTCTATAGTTCAGCAAGCGGAGAGCTTCGTAGCTACCTATATTGCCATTTGAAAGCACACTCCATATTCCAGAAAATGTTTTAAAATCTCTTTCATGCAATGTACTCGTAGTTTTGCTATTTTCATTTCAGCAACAAAATATTAAAACCGGACGGTATTCATATTAATTTTGCCGGTGAATATAATTAAATAAAAGCATGCAAATGGAAAATGCTGGTGCGTAATTTGAAAAAGTTATTAGTGCATTGAATTGAGTAACTAGTCAGTTTTGGAATAGTGATTTATTTTTATTGAAAATGAACTTGAAGCACATTTTAATGCGTTGGAGTGAGTAGTAAAACTTTCATGACAATTAAAACTTATAATGAGAGATTTTTCTCTACACTAGTGTAGTAGAGAGAAAAACTTATCTTTCAAAGTTAAGATGGAGGCGGTAATCTTTGAAACTACCCATCTGATTTTTATCAATCTTTCACTTATAGAAAGTTAGATTATCAATTTTACTCTACTCTACTAATACTCTGGGGGCGTGGGGTTCAAGTGCCCACAGGTTGTTCAAAGACATTTCAAAACGTCTAGTTGACGCTTCCCGTGACCCAAAGGCTGGTTCCTACCTTGGTCAGAGGGTAAGTGTTGCCTTAAAACGTGGCAACACCGCCAGTCTCTTATCGGGCACATTGCCAGCTGATAGCGTTGAGGAAGAGTTCTTTAAGCAAGCCTTATAATAAGCTCTGTTATACATAGTTTGTTGTTGGTTTATTTCATAGTTTTTTATGAATTATGTAAATAAGAATACTTACTTTAAATAATATTATAAAGAGGTAAAGTATTAACTGGGTTGTGGATGTCAGATAGGCAGTCGCTCCATGTAAAATACTGGTATTCAGCTGCATCCGGTTAGACTGGAAGCCGACCCCAACATAGTTGGGAAAAGGCTAGGCAAATAATGATGAGGTGAAGTTTGTAACTTTAGATGTAAGCGGTAATGTTTGGAAATAATGTACCGATTCCGAAAATTCTTTCACTAACGGGCAAAGTCGCGAGCAAGAACTAGTGTTTCATAGACGTGAATGAAGCCGTAGGTGAAAACTAGTGTTTATTTAAACGACACTTGTACGATTTTATTTTATCAGTAGATTCATATTTAGACTAGCTGACCCACGCTACTTCGTTTGCGTCACATAAGAGAGAAAAAGCTCACAAAAGGCAAGAATATTTTTTCAATTCCAACCAGTAGTTCCTGAGATTAGCGCGTTCAACCAAATAAACTCTTCAGCTTTATAATATTAGTATAGATATAGTGTAAAGGTGCTCCCTCACCTGGAGCGGACGCTCCAGGTGAGGGAGCACCTTTCATCCTGTAATGTACTCGTAACATTTCGGATTCGATTTTGAGCATTACATTACAGTATTGCCTGCCTGACTTGACGAGCATTCATCTGTAATGTACAAATCAGATATGATTTCGAGCATTTAGTTGATTCTACAATGTCAGACAAAGCGGTCGATGTGCTGAGCGCGGCAATATTAATTTTACACATTGTATCATCAAGCTGCGCACTGTTATGGTCGGTTCTCTTCTATCACCAGTGTAATGCCTGATTCTGTAACATTACAGATTGCGCGAAGTAATGCTCAGTTCTCTTCTCTCACCAATGTAATGCCCAGATCTGTAACATTACAGATTGCGCGCTGTAATGCACGGTTCTCTTCCCTCACTGGTGTAATGCTCGACTGTGTCACGTTACAATACAGGCGAATGTGGGAGCACCTTTATGCAGGGTGAAAGGGGAAACGCAGACAACTATTTTATACGTACGATCAATTCTGTGACATGAATACATTATTATATCCCTACTTTGTTAGATGGATTTTTTGCGCCCTATTTAATTTTATGTTACTCCATATTTTCTGATATAAAGATGCTCCGCGGATCGTCTGTCATCTGCCTAAGTCCTTGAGATGATTAATTGACGCAAAAAACAAAGGTTCGTAGGTCTAGAGCAGTGGTTCTCAAACTTTTTTAGCAACGGAACCCTTTTAGAAACATAAATATTTGACAGAGCCCTAAAATACTTAGTTGTTGTTTACTTGCTTAAATAATATTTTAGTTTTAGTGACTGTCGTTTAGTAACTTGATTTTCTCTGCAACCTTATTCTTATTTTGTGTATTTTTTAATTATGACCAATATTTTCGTGGAGCCCCCACAGAGTCCCTACGGAGCCCTAGGGTTCCGCGGTGCAAACTTTGAGTAAGGCTGGTCTAGAGATTTTAGACGCGGCTGATGAGCCTAGAAAGCTGGGTTGGATTAATCGGAAAAATATTGTTGGTTTTTTTTCTGTAGAGATTTACAGTAGCAGCTTGTAATGGTCTCGTTCATTAGGTACATGGACTTATCTTATAACTGACGAGATGAGCGCCTGAACTTTGGACGTCTACTTACTCATATCATGACGTCCGTAATCCATGAATGGGTAAGAAGAGCACTTCGAAGAATATAATCGTGATTAATTTGAAGAATTGTCTGCCTTGTTGGTAGTGGTCGCAAGCGCGTCCGCTGAGCACAAGGTCCAGGGTTCGATTGGTTCAAAATGTTATTTTGTTTTTTCATCAGGGATTTCTCAGTAGCAGCCACGGAGTCTGGGTTTGCGCCCGTTTGATGGCAATACGCTCGCCCTATATAACATGGGACTTAAACATAACTGACATAATGTTAGTTGCTCTTCTGCGTAAATCTTTGGGGTTTACAAATGTGATGTTATGTTATGAAATCTAAGAAAAAACGTGCACCACGAGTTTTCTCATCTACAGTCGAGGACTTTAATTGATAAACCACTTTCACAACTTTCTAATTTTGCACTTTTATACATTCATAAGTACGAATATTCCCGATTAAACCCGATTTGTAGGTATTACACGGCTAAAATACGAATAGTGGCAAGTGGCTCATTAATTAATGCCCTTGACTGTACCTAAGATAATGTTGATTAATCGACACTTAAAAAAGAAAAATATTAACACAACAAACTTTACTGCATTATACCGACGGTGTATTTTACCGACATTTTCCTTGTTAACCTGATCTACCTATCTTAAAATCTTATCGAGCTGCTAAATCACGCGCATATATTTTCTTGTTTTTCCGGCAGCCATTTTTAGATTCTCGGGTTCGTGACCTTGACCCAGATTTGTTTGTTATAGGGATGAAGGGCGTAGCGTAGTCAGCATCAAACGTTAGTAAACAAAAACAAAAGACGTACGACTGGCGCAGTAGTTGAATGATTGGTTTTTGATGTACGTGAAGTGGATTTGATTGATTTGTACACTAATAATGACATTAGTTTGAATTAGAGGCTCTGTTCTGATAATGTCGATGTTATAAAAACGTATTCTTAACCTAATACTCAGGATTCTTACAACAGGAATCTGATGCTTCGAAGTGACGTTTAAGTATTTTGTTTTCTAAATTGAGAATTTATTTTTTTATAATAATAATCTCGTAAATGCCCTTCAAAAGTGTTTCATCACATTTTGTTGAATAGTCATGTGTCTTTGATTATCGCCGTGAACTTTTTCAATCGAATTCTGTAAACATTGCACCTCCTATTCAGCATATAATATTCCCACTGCTGGGACACAGGCCTTCTCTCTATAAGAGGGAATGGTCAATAACCCATCACTCAGTCCCAGTATGGGTTGGTAGATGTCAAATTATTTTCGAATTTTTGGTTCCAGACCGGGTTCCTCACAATGTTTTCTTTCGTCATAATGTTTGTAAAAGGGGTAGCGTAGTCAGCATCAGAAGTTACGTAAACAAAAACAAAAGACGAACGATTGGCATAGTAGCTCAATGATTGGTTTTTGCTTTACGAATTAGTTTCGGTTGATGTCTACACTTATTAACCCCCGACGCCGCGATGCCGCCGCCACCAACGCGTGTGTGTGTGTGTATCTGTCTGTCTGTTTCTGGCATCGTAGCGCCCGAACGGATGAACCGATTTTGATTTTGTTTTGTTGGTTTGAAAGGTAAATTAGTCGGGAGTGTTCTTAGCTATGTTTAATGAAAATCGGTCCAAGATGGCCGCCGCCACAAAATGGCAGAATACATATTTTTCACAATTCCCTCAATATGGTTATCAAATGAATCGGCTTGACTAGTACAATAAATGTATATAATGGGGAATAAGGAATACCTACTACCTAACTAAATGAGATGAGAAAAGTGGAGTGATGACTGGTACCTAGGACCTTACGATTAACTTTTAGTACGTACATTATGTGTTGGGGGATTTTTAATTTAATTTGACTTGTATTATGAAGAGTTTGAATTAGAGGTTGCTGCGTGAAGTTGATCAAATGCCCTTTCCTACCTACAGCAGGAATCTGATGTCACGAAGTAACAAATAAGTTCTTTTAAATCGACTTATCAGTTCGTCTGATTTTTTGTGCATGTTCAGCATTATATCTTCGCCAATTGTGATCCAATTTTGATGATTCTTATTGTTTTGGATAAAATTATTTCGCGGTGGTTCTGTTCAAATTTGGTGAAGATCTCATGCTAATCTTCGGAGATATACAATAGAACACTTCAATAACAGACAGCAAATCTGTCATAATTGCTGGAATCACTTGAATGTTTTATTGTTTACACAACATCATAACGTAACCTCACCCTTGTATGCTCTGAGGCGGTACGCAGGATATGTACAGTACAACCAGATTTCGACAGTTACATAATTATGTTAGTTTCCATTTGATTGGGGATAAGCCTATTATTATATGTATTGTAAACAACGTAAAATAAACGCATGGCAAATATTTGTGAATTACAGATAAAAACAAAAAAAAACTGCCAGTTATTCGACTTACAGTTATAGGCTCATCAAAGACGTTTAGTAGGTCGAGGTCCCAAGAGTTCTATAAGATTTAAAGGGGTAGATTACTTATCACTTTTATTATAATTACTTTAGTAACTTTATAGCACTAAATATTTACGACCCAGATCGCTTGAGCTCAGGGCCTCAATTCTGCTATTACAATAGTGTCAGAATATTTGATCATTGATTTCATAATGATCAAGTTCTGTCAAGTTTTGACAAGTTTGGTAATCTACTAATGTAATGGCGTCATTATGACTTCTCAATTAACAACCACTGACACTCCATTGAAAGAAATGTCATAGAATATTAATCTCGTACATGAAATCTGGGATGAATAAATGTTCGCATTTAGTAGTAGATTTCGAAAACCATTTGTACTAATGGTTTTATAATAATGACAATACGAAAATACCATTAAAACACAATTTTATTACGAGACCATTGACCGACCAATGATCGACCATAGTGAATTTAGCAGATTACGAACTTTAAGCAAAATGACAATGGGATTGGAATGGAATCGTGTTGGAGTGACGAATTTATACAAATAGCAGAATTAGGCCCCAGTTAATATGCAATGCTTGCCCTTTTCTAAGACATTCTTTTTTTACTTTACATAAAGTGTTACTTGGCTTCTGCCAAGTCCAGTCCAGTCGACATTGGCTCAGCTGCTAAAAAGAAAAAAAAAAGTGTTAATATTCAAAACCTAACTCAAGTACCTGTGTACGAAGGCCTCCCACTAGGTGGACAGATGATCTGGTGAGGGCTGGGGGAACCCGCTGGATGCGAATTGCACGGGACCAGTGAATGTGGCGACACTTGGGGGAGGCCTATTTCCAGCAGTGGACGTCTTTCGACTACAATGATGATGTGATGATGACAAAAGTTGGTACCTAATAGGGTGCAAAAAGTACCGAAACAAAGCCGAAATGCAATTACTTGTTTTCATTGTCATGTCGGTCCACCCTATTCAAAGAGAATCAGTGCTTTTTGAACGTCAATAGTTACACAGACCAAATCTTTGCTTTGCCTGCGCCTCGGATTACACCGTATTGTTTTGATTTTGACTAGAAAACCAAGTGACACAAAAACCTCTCTATCCACAACAAAGAAAACTAAACTCGACAGAAACAATAAAAGTTTTCCACCCCAAATGTATTGGGATAAGGGCAAACAAATGAATCATTTGTCTACCTTCAACCAAATATATTTGGGGACCAAAGTTAAATATAGGAAGTTAGTTAAGTATGGAACTTATACTATACAGGGTGTAAACCACCTCATCACAAAGCCGTTAACCAAGCATTCTGTACATCAAACTAAGTAAGTTTAAGCAAAAAATATTGCTGGGAAACGACTTTTTCTTTTGAGGTTATAAATCATGTTTCGTGGTAGAACTCAATGTAACGCACTTAAAACATTGTGCTGATGGATGGATTGAATAGTACGGGGGTCGTGGAAGTGTTAAAAGTCAAAATCTTACAAAAAAAAAATTGTATTTAAAAAAAAAATTACAAAAAGTTGTAACTTAGACCCCCATATCTCCGTAACTAGAAGGTCCCCAGGTATGGTGTAGAACAAAAACATAATCGCAATGATGGGGAGAAAATGTGCCTTTCGGCTTCATGAAGAGGTGTTTTACACCCTTTATAACGAATATTTAGGGTTGGTGCAGGCAGCGTGTTGCATAGTTGGAGTCTTGGGTGCTCGCCAGAGTTACGAGTGGACGGCGGGGAGCGCCCCGTCGCCGAAGAGCGGGAGGCCATGCGGCGGGAGGCGAGGAACGCTATCGTCCTCCACTGGACAGAGGACCTCGCCACTGCCACCTTTGGCCGCCGAACGTTGGACGCGCTCGGTCTGGTTCTACAGAGCTGGCACGCACGGTTTCCTCTCGTTCCGTCTGGTGCAGATGTTATCCGGCCATGGCTGTTTCGGATCGCACCTGCACCGGATCGAGAGGGCAGAGGACACGGCGCAGCACACCCTGGAGGTGTGCCCGGCTTGGTCCGAGCTGCGCCGCGGTCTGACCGCGGTAATCGGACCGGACCTCTCGCTTCCTGGCGTCGTCAACGCCATGCTGGGGAGCGAGGAGGCCTGGGCAGCGGTCGCCTCCTTTTGCGAGGACGTAATCTCGCAAAAGGAGGAGGCGGAGCGCGTGCGGGAGGACGACCCTCTCGCTGCGCCGCTCCGCAGACGAAGAAGGGGTAGGGGGGGTACAGAGAAGGCACCGTCCTCTCCCTCCTCATGGTGGCGACGGGCACGGGGGTGCCTTCGCCCGCATTGCACCTGTCACCACCTTCGTCAGTCATTCCCGGGCCCCTGTAAGGGGCCCGCCATGAAGGGCAATCGTCGGCGGAGGACTGGACGTAAAGGCTATGCCGGTTTCCCAGTCCCCCGCCACTCGGACGAAGCGAGAATGTCGCTGGGTTGTTTTAGTGGGTATACCAGGGTAGGTCAGACCCGGGGAGTCCCACATACCCCTCCCATCCCCGATGGGAGGGTATGCGTAATGCATTTTTTCCCAGCGTCAAAAAAAAATAATGAAAAAAAAAAGACATCGTGTTGCATGTTGTGTTGTTTTGTTTTATTGTTCATTGTAATCCTTTTAATTTGTCCTGTGAGAGACAAATAAATCCATACCATAATATAAATGCGAAAGTAACTCTGTTTGTCTGTCTGTCTGCTACCTTTTCACGACAAAACGGCTGATCGGATCGTAATGAAAAATGGCAAGGAGATGTATTTCAACCTAGGGAAGGACATAGGCTATATATTATCACGCTAATTACTTACGGGGGTGAGCAATATGCACTTCGTCTATATTTGTCAACTGTTTGACAACTGACAACCGTCATAACATGCATTGTATTAGAATAACTATTTTTAACCCATTGTCATAAGAAAAAATAGCCTATCGGTGACGGCTACCGCCTTTCGCACAGTGAGTCGCAAGTTCAAGCCTCAGTAAAGACATGCAATACATTTTGATTTTGTTTAATGCTGTAAGATTTCCGATAGTAACTTTGGTTCGCACGTTCAAAACCCACACGGTTTTCACTTTTTGTAACAAAGTATTTTGTTTTTTTTAAAGCTTTATGATTTCCAAATCATTGTTTAAATACATACTTTTTTTAACACTTAAACGACAGTTTGGGAATCACTTATTTCAAATAATAAATCTGTAAATATGGCACTTAAGCTGTTAAAGGATCACACACGGAACCCTTTTTCTACTATTTCATAAATTTTCGTCTATGTCTGTGTGTCTCTACGTAGCCCTTTTGTTATAGCATCATGTGTAAATTATAAAACCAATGTGGTTCGATTCAATGCACAAATTAATATTGTGCATAACTTAGAGAAGGTTTTCAGTTTTGTTTCTTTGTAATCGGTGCTCTCCATCAAAAGATATAAATTATGACTTTAAAGTTTTTAAGGAGAACTTATCATCATGAGCTAAGGATACATGCAGTGACATCTATTGAATCAAAATGGTACTAATGAATAAAAATCACAAGATAGAGAAGAAGAGAATAAATAGTCAACATGACCCTGCTTTAAAAATCTGCATAGCCGGTAGAGTATCTGTTCGACAGCTTTCCATGCATATGTTCTAGCAGTTTAACTTCGTTCTCTATAGTTAATGGCGTTGTTCATTTGACTCCATTTTCTGAATCACGGTGTTATGATTTTCCGTGAAAAAATGATACTGACATTCGCCCGTTTCAGATGTCTCAAGTTTGGTTTTTTGGAAGAGGTTTTCAATCCAACGCCTGTTTACCTATATTATGGCTGAGCAATACTTAAATGACGTGATGAAAGTTGTAAGAATCCGCTGGATGTGAGTCGCACGAGACCGGTCAATGTGGCGACACATGTCCAGCATTAGACGTCTTTCGGCTGAAATAATGATGAATGATGATAATTCAAATGGAGTAGGGTAGGTCACCTAGCAGGATGCGGTGATGTCAGGTGGAGTAAAGCTGTGACCAAGTGGCGTTTTAGAAATCGAAACAGAAGTTTTGGTCGTCCAGAGGTGAGATAAGCAGACGATATTGTTGCCACTACGGGGATATCCTGGATGAGACTGGCACACGAGCGTGGAGCTTGGCACAAACAAAGAGAGGCCTGTACCCAGCAGTGGGTGAAGTCGGACTATAGATGATGATGATTATGACGCATAACTTTTTCCAGAGAAGTCCGATTTTCATGATTATTTTTATTGAAAAGCGTGTATCGCAAAGTTTGTCTCATTTTATATTAAAAATAGTCGTGTTCAAATCAAAGTCACGCAGTTCTGATTTTTCAGATTCATGTGCGTATTGTAAAATTATCGCATGCTGAAACATCGTGAGGAAACCAGCATGCCTTTTTTTTGTTTTAGATGGGAAATCATCAAATGACTTCTCCTACTCTGGGCGGAGCGGGAGGGGGCCCTTTATGTTCCGGGGCCGCGGTATCTCTTTCGAACAGGCCCGCAACCCCGGCAGGCTTCGGCCCTTGCGGGCCCCTCCCCTTATGTGAGGCGCGCGTGGAACACGAACGCGCTGTCGACACGGCCTGTCGTCATTAGAGGGACGGACGGCTAGCTAGCCCATAGCTAACCGTCCACAGGCCCGCATCTACGGTGTCCGGTGAGGACCTGCGTCAGGCGGAAGGTGAGGACACCGTGGCACCTCTCCAGCCACTCCTCAAAGAGGGGACTTACCGCTACTATCGTGGCGTGCCCTGCACGGGGTTGCAACAGTCGCTCTCTCCATGTCGCCATGATATCGCGCCGGAGGTCTGTCCGCTGAAAACCAGCATGCCTGAGAGATATTTGATCGACGGCATGTAAAGCTAAGACCTTGAGCGGCATAAAAACTCTCACACAAGGTTAGGCACTAACCACACGATAAAGAAGAAGATCGTGTTGGGGCTTATTTCATAACCTTGTTGACAACTTTAGACCTGGCGGAAGTTTAACTGTGATCGAAGGTCTAGCGATGGAGACGTAAGACAGTGACAAGAGGTCCGAAACAGTTTACAGCATCTATATCGTGTGTCGGCTCATTTCATGCACCTTGATATAAACTTGAGACCTAGCTGGAGTATGATTATCATCGAAGGTCTAACGATGGACACGAAAGGCAGTCACAAGAGGTCCGCAACACTTCAAATCTACTCTATCGTGTTTAAGGTTCATTTCGTACACCTTGATGAGAACTTTTAAACCTAGCTGGAGTATGACTGTCATCGATGGTCTAACGATGGAGACTGAAGGCAGTTGCAAGAGATTCTCAACAGTCTACAGCGGCTATATCGTCATTGGGCTCACTTAACGTACCTTGATGAGAACTTTAGTAATAGCTGGAGTATTACTGTCATCGAAGGTCTCACCGGCTCGGCTCGGCTAGGAGACGAAAACATTTGCAAAAGGTTTTCAAGAGTTTACAGCATCTACATCTACGTGTTGTGTTGACCTGCTTGGAGTATGACTAACATCAAAGGTCTGACTTTGGAGAAGGAAGGCAGATGCGAGAGGTCCGCAACAGTTTGAAGCAGCTTTAACGTGTCGCGGCTCATGCCATGCCAGTTGATGAAGACTTTCGACCTAGCTGGAGTATGAAATCGTCGAGTGCCCAAAGATAGGCACGTAAGGCAGTCGAAGGAAGAGCCCATAATTGAAAAACAAAAGTAGAATATTCTGGCGATTAATGTAAACCTATTCGAGCAAAAATAAATTGTTACTTACTTGAATCTGTACTAATATTATAAAGCTGCAGAGTTTGTTTGTTTGGTAGGTTGAACGCGCTAATTTTAGGAACTGTTGGTTCGTCTTACGCAGACGAAGTTGCGCGGGTCAGCTAGTATCATCATAATTATGTCTTGCTATCATTCGAATTCATTTGGGGTCAGCGTAGAATGTCTTCTACTTCCATACTCCTCTATTTTTCGTCATCTCATCAGACACTTCTTTTCTTGCCATTATCTTTTTTAACACAGTCCATCTATCGTTTGTTTGGTCTTCCTCAACTCATATACTCATCCACATTCATACTCAACACTTTTCTCACGATATTTTCATCATTTCTCCGCATCACACAATACCCCGACAATCGATTACCACACAAATTTTCAGTCACCGGCGCCACTTTCACCTGTTATAAATATACTCATTTCTTACCTTATCCGTTCGACACTACACATCCCCCTTAGCATTATATCTCTAAATAATTCTCCTTTTTTCTCATGTTTTCTACTTCCATACTTCTCTAGTTGATTGCTTGCTAGTCATATCACTTTCGACACAGAAAATCCATATTACTTTTAATTATCCCTAAAAAAGATCATCAATAATGATAATGAATGTGTTCCTGTTAAATAGATTCGCTGGCACTCCATCATGTGATAATCTCCGTATAAATAAATACTCGTGGATAAGCTTTCCAACTATTAATACCAAACCACAAGGGAAATTATTGCTACAGCGGAAAGTTAAGTTATTGGAATCTCTGTTTTTTCCATTAATTATTTCATATAACTTATTGAATGCACCTTTACCCAGTATTCTATTAATATCATCGTTGCCTCCCACTCGTATTTTAAACTGGCGAGTCAGTCGACCTTTATTTGCATGGTTTTTACGACTTGATTGTTTTACCACATCAAAGTCGGTTGCTTAAGTTATTATAACAACGTCGTTAGTGGTGAAACAGACAGACACAAAAAGTTATTCTACTTTTCACGCGATTTACAGAAATACGTATTATTTGTCGACAGTAAAACTGATTAAAACACACTGCTAAACGTTGCACAGATGTGGTGTGTGTGGGTGCGTGGGTGCCCCGTAGGTCACGGATTTTATCATCATCATCATCAACATTATTTCAACCGAAAGACGTCCACTGCTGGACATAGGCCTCCCCCAAGCGTCGCCACATTGACCGGTCCCGTGCGACTCGCAACCAGCCGATTCCCACAACCTTAACACCTAGTGGGATGTTCCAACGCAACGTCTTCCCGTTCGCAGTCACCACTCAGAACTTTTCGGTCCCATCGGCCATCGGTTCTTTTCATGATTTTATCGTGTCACGAGTTAATTCATAATAATATGTTCTAAACGGATTCAATTAATTAATTTATTTTTTTTATTTATTTAATTTATAAGTATGTATTTACAAACAAAAAAGTATAATGTAGTATATCCACTATCTGGTGTCCACGACACAAGCCTTGCTTAGTGTGGCACTAGATGGTATTTATTTATTTATTTAATTTTTCCGCATAATCCTTGCTTTTGATTAGCATATTATTATTAGTAACTTTTTTTATCAGGTTTCATAAAACAGTTCTTGTTGAATGTGAGGAAACACACAAAGTCACACAAACAATTTCTCATGCTTATTTCAGACTTCTTTTCCTTTCGTCTTGACCATCAATGAATCAAAGTCACGACCGAATTATAGATTCTTTCACCACTTAACAAAAGATACACAATAAATCCAGATGGAGATGGAGAGATGAGTACCATGTACCGTAAAGCTACCATTTGCATTTAGTTATCTTTCATTGACTTGAATATGCCTTGGTGGCTGAGAGAATGTCATGCTCGCTTAAATGTCTTGCTGATGGTGGCGGGTGGGTCGGGTCATTTAGTTCCCTTCAATATGGTTGAATTGAATGGCGCTGATCCATGCGTCATGTTCGTGAACGGGCGCTGTCAGTCGGGACTGGTCATCTCTTAGCTGCCATGGATCATTTGAATTGCTTTATTTTTAATGCTGATTTATTTTTTTTACTCTGGACGCTCTTATTGTGCACGTCTTTCTACATCGTTCTCACATATAAATATGTATAATCTCAACATGAAAGATGTAACCAAGATTGTGTAACAACATTTTTGATTGAAAAAAGTGTCCATGGAGTTTCTTAAATTGCCCGTTCTTCTCCATAGAGATCTACGCTAGGGAATGGGCAACTACAGTACTTTCTCAAGTTATTATGCCTTGTGTGTGTGACTGTAGCTTCGCTTTATTTTTCGTTTTATCGACATTCAAAAGTGCCGTAATGGTCTAGTTGAAATAAATGATTTGAGTTTGATTTTGAGTATAGGACTGGTAATAAAACAGCGATTTCTGGCCAAAATTAAAAAGAAAAAGCAGCGTTAAAGCCACTCTATAACTTCTTAATTGGCTAGCACGATGCAGTAACAAGCTTATGAGCTTACTACGCCTGAACGCTCCAACAGCGGTCCGCTCAAAATTACGACCACAGATTCCACCATGTTGCAAGCGTCCCAAACAAAAAAAAACCCACCAAAGTAAATAAAAAAACCGGTCAATTGCGAGTTAGACTCACTCACTGAGGTTTCCGTATAAACTTGTTTTACGGTTTTCGTTTTTTTTCTTTATTTTGCTGTAAAAGACATTGCTTCTTGCTAAAGGGGTTTGAATTTTTTGAGATATTATTTTCAGGTAGACCCCGCGCGTTCCTGAAAAAAAAAGGAGTTTGACTGACGAATAGACAGAGACGGACAACAGAGTGATCTTATAACGGTTCCGTTTTTGGCGACTTTGCTACGGAACCCTAAAAAAGATAACATTCCAACAGTATATTTTCGCACATTGAAGCTGTCTATTCCTAAGGGAAAAATGTTTTAGATACGCTCGCTGACTCAACGCATTATACATCTTTTAGTGAAACGACGCGTAAAATGCTTTTTCCGCGGAACTCGACTCAAATCCACTAGTTTGTTTCGCCAAAGTACAACAAAACTCATTATTTAGCAAAAGCTAAGAGGATCAGGAAGTGTAAGAATTTGTTAATAAATCTAGCAGCTTCTATAATGGTCATAGCATGGTGTTATTACACTTGGTCGTTAGTCTGAATTCGAATGCCTTTGGAATTCGGGTAAACGACAAAGTACTCGTATAACTGAACGAGATCGAGTACAAGTTCGTCCGCCTTCTTCGTTTTTGGTATCCAAATTCGGATACCTGACATCAATTTTCCTTTCTCTGCGATCTAAGCTGTGCTAGTCGTCACAATGACTTATTTCAAACTACTCGAAGTCATTAGCTCTGATTGACCCGTTTCCGTGGCTCTGCAAGTCGAATAGCGGTGAGTCGTGGTGTGCTCTAAACATTTTTTTAAATCTTTTTCTCCGCTCCCTTCCGGTAGAACAAGGCAGTGGCAACAACAAGGTTCCTTGCAAAAAACAAAAGAGCGCGTTGCAAAAACTCCCCACTTACTGGGATAGTGGTGCTTATTCACTATACTCATTTATACTGTAGCTGCTCGCTGCTATATAGTATGCTGCAGTTGAAATAAATCTCATACCTTCAATTTTGACTACCTAAAGAACCTAATTATCGTCTGTAAACTATAAGTAACAACACACAACTGGGAATTGTGGCAGAAATTGAGGCGGGTTTATATGATGATGATGATGAAACCATAGGTTAGAACAGTGGTCGAGTGGTCCGCTACTAATATTATTGAGCTAGTCTCGAGTCAGTCAGTCAAGACCACTGTTTGACGGTATTTGTTTTTTTTTTCAAGGGCGAATTTCACCAATGAGCCTAAACGCAATCAACACACCACGTTTCGTAATTGCTATTGAATAATACGGAGAGCTTTAGAACACAATTGAGATCTTGCAGTTACATTCCTCTACTAGAATTTAAACGACCTGACTTCCTAGTAACCATGTTTTGATTGAGTAGCTAGTGGATGTGACAGGAACTGCACCAGTCGTGACGACTCAAATCCCGCTTCAGCAATATCGCGATCCCAGGATCCAATCCAATGGGTGAATCCAGATTCATAACACGTATCTTCGCAAAACCGGTGCCCCTGATTATATATATCACGACAGGGAAACTCTGGAGAGTAGCGCAGTCCTCGAATATTGGCGCCATTCGCCGCCATACTTATTGTCCTGCAGTCTCTAATCATCACATCGCCGTGCGATGTGATTCTTCATTGTTGGTAGATGGGTAGTTGAAATCACACACAACATTTTACTCAAACTCCAAACGTTTATTTCTAAGAAACCATTTAGGTACAGACACAATAAACATTCTGAGTCGAGCAGCCCGTTCGCCAATATTGTTAATAAGGAGAAGAACGGACAAAGAAACTCCTTACACTCTTTTTCAACCAATATTACATTTCTTATTTACACAAGCTTGTAATGTTCACTTCAAAAGCTATTATTATTTGCTTAATAGGTAATTCAATTGTTTCACTCATCGTAAGATAACGAGACACCGCCTAATCGACGCGTCTGTTCCTTGAATACCGGAAGTGACACCACATTCAGTACAGTAATTCATTACATCGTAAGTTCATTAAAACTTACAAACAATATCAGAATACTTCACACTTAATTACTGTAATAATTAAACAATACTAATATTCACAAATGCAAAGGTATTATTAAGTTTAAGCTAAATTACTAGATTCATTACTGTTTTAAAACCATTTCCGGCAGATCGGAGGACAGGTCAAATTAATACAAAGAATAGGTCTTCCACTAATAAATTGCTTTGTAAATAATCTTGTTACTTTTTAGTTTGTAGTTAGTTTTAGAAAAACTGATTCTAGTTATAGTCTAGAATTATAAATTGACTTATTGACCATTAAAATTGTACTTGGTGCCACATTCCACAACATGTGGAATGTTGCCATACAAACAAAGAAATCATAGTCCACGAAAGAGCTATTACAAATTGGTAAAATCCCAATAGTTATAAAATATTTGCTATCTTAATTTTAACTATAGTTCTAGCTAAACTTGTTTAATTAATCTCTTAAATTGTCATTCGAAGATCTATTTAAGTACTAGTTAATACAAAAGCCAATAGATGGCGCTTAACCCTTCTGTCAATTGAATAATGATCTTTGTAAATAATTGTTAGTGCCACTGCCAAAGCAGAGATGGCAGGTTCATCAATATTATCATGGAATAGTTTATGAGTGTTAATAATTAGATTAAATCTTAGCAGATAGAGACTCCTGCGGCGACACGGCCATTCTGATCGGCGGTGCGCGCTCTGCACCTGCCGTCGCCATCACTATGTGGAGATTCCCGGTTGTTATCTGAAATAGTGGAGATAAATTTTGTCGGCAGATTATTGTTGCTTTTATTTTTATTATCCTACAATGTTCATTGAATTGTAGGATTTGAAAGAAAGTTTCAGTCAACAAAGAAAGCTTGTAATAGATCTGACATCTATTCAATTTTCCTATTATTAAATAAAAATAAATGTGTTTATGTCTTCACCTAGAAGCATACACACAGTCGCAGAGTTAGATCTGCTTGAAATTGTTATTTAATCTTTTAGTAGTGCTTAGCTTAGATTCAAGCTGCTAAAAGCCTTCACCTAGAAACATACACACAGTCGCAGAGTTAGATCTGCTTTAAATTATTATTTAATCTTTTAGTAGTGCTTAGCTTAGATTCAAGCTGCTATAAGCCTTCACCTAGAAACATACACACAGTCGCAGAGTTAGATCTGCTTGAAATTATTATTTAATCTTTTAGTAGTGCTTAGCTTAGATTCAAGCTGCTATAAACCTTCACCTAGAAACATACACACAGTCGCAGAGTTAGATCTGCTTGAAATTATTATTTAATCTTTTAGTAGTGCTTAGCTTAGATTCAAGCTGTTATAAGCTATTAGTTAAATAACAACATGTTGTAGCCTAAATTATCCAATTACAAGAATTGAATTGAGTTTATTGACATAGTTTGATCAGCTACTAGTCAAAACCAATATTGTTGCCAAAATTATCCAACATTTGTTGAATTAGTGTGTTTAGTATCAGTTAGTGTTCAAGCACTTCTGAAACTTGTATTTGAGTTAATGGTCAATTGGTCAGGTGATGTTGATCGGTCAGCTGTTCGCTAAAAATAATGTTGTCTCTTAATAATTTAACATTTTCATTGAATTCTTGAAAATGATCTATGGTTTTAATCGACTTCAGAACTTTGTTATAGATCTACTGTCTACTAGATTCGTCTTGTTTAAAACTATTGATTGCTTTCAATATTCTGTAATTTTCATTTGGTAAGTGTGGTGTAAGTAATGTGTTTTTATTTGTTCATTCTCACGGGAAGGTAATGCTCTGTGATAGACACAAAGTCTTGGATTTGACAGGATAGAAGGATAGGATCAGGAACACCGCTCTGTGATGGACACAAAGTCTTTGATTTGACAGGATTAAAGGGTTAGGAATTTAGGACCATTGCTCCGTGACAGGCACGAAGTCTTTGATTTGACAGGATATAAGGAACCAGGCTCTGGGTGTTAGTACACCGTGGACCCAGCAGGATAACATGAGAGTATTGTTTATTAGATGCCTCCACGGCCACTAATAGTTTGTTTTCATTATCAGTATCCTCCACGGCTACTGATAGGATAATTTGTTGTGTTTGTTATCAGTAGCCTACACAGCTGCTGATAGGATCAAGTTATTTGTTATGCTCATTACCAAGTACCTCTACGGCACTGATAGTATTGTTTGTCATTTGTTGTGATCATTATTACTAAACTAATAGTATTTGTGTTATTTGTTGTGAGTATTCATTGAGCTTGTTGTTTCCTCCACGGATACCAACGGCTTGTGAGTATTATTACTATTCATTCTTTTAGTTACTGAGTATTATTACTATTCATTCTATTAGTTACTGTTAGGAGTACTAATACAATGTTATTTTTTATTGTTAATAGTTGCTAACAACACACTCATCACACATGAGCATCATGTAGGTAGGTTGAATTGGCTATTGTATTACCCCTATTGATGAATCAGTGGGGAAGTGTAGGAAGTAGTTTGAAAACTTCTCACCTTTACTTGTTAGTTTATGGTGCGAGGAAACTGTAACAGTCATCCCTGTTTGGCTGCGCTCATGCTGTTCCCCATTTCACGACTCCATAGCTGGCGACACGGTCATCTGTTCACCAGGCTGAAGTCCATGAAGTTGTGCGTTTTTAAAACTGAGTTGAGTCACGTTGGCAACAGTTGGAATGTTGGCACTTTATATTGAAATTGGTCTGTTGTATTGGTTGGCTAAAACCAATTGTGATAGGTATTGGTTCGCCGGCTTATATTCTTGAAGGTATTCTTATGGCGGTGGTATACTCGGAGACTTCCACACTTGATGTCATGTCACTATCGTGGAGTGACAGCGTGTATAGTTTTAGAAGAACTTGACTGTTCTTTATGGTTGCTCTCAATTTTGTCTGAAACCTGAAATGTGAGAATTCGTGCAGATAAATAACTTATCAAAGCATCACGCTTGTGGTCCCCGATGGGTTAAGCAGTGTAGCTAAAACTGCATTCACATTTCCCCAGTTATGTTTAAGACCCATGTAATAGGGAGCTTATTTGTATGAACCAGGCACAAATCCATATTCTGTGGCTGCTACTGAGAAATTCCTAATGGAAAAACCCAATAACACTTTGCTTTACCTGGGATGGGAATCGAACCCAAGGTCCTATG
>CATLOM010000024.1:0-42639 GCA_950022955.1 Xestia ashworthii | reverse complement strand
AAACAAGCACTGCAGCACCAGCACTAAATGCCAAACTCCTGAGAAGTAGCTCCTGTTTGGGCAGTGTCCTATACCCAAGAAAAGTATTCATCTTTTTAGGCTCAGCAGTCCTGAGAACTGAAGACATTTCTATAACATACTGTTTTTTCAGCGCTTCCAGTCTTTCAAACCTTATAAATTTCATCAGTTCTTTAACAAATAAATTGTAACCTAACTGCAATTTTCTAACGCGTACAATACCAACGCTGAAAGTAAACAAATTGCGTCGCATCACCAAATCTTAATGTTGTGTGGCGCCAGGCGTTTGGTCGTCGCGTCACGTCTTCTCTCGCTGTTCAATTTGGTGTTGATTGCGAAAATGTGCCCATGCGCAGGTGTGCGAGGGTGGGGGAGGGGCGGGGAGGTGGCGCCCGGTGGCAGGTCCGCCCAACTCTTTGTTTACGTAACGCCCCCGCTTATTACACGAACTGTTGTTCGATTGCATGTCATGTCAGACACCGATTTTCATGGTTTCTGGTCGAATTCTCAATGATGATTTGATTTTCCTTTATAGTCTATTCCTAACGACTATCCGGCTTTTATAAAGCCACATTGCGCACATTTTCATATATTGGCTAACAACGATAAACACGGCAAAGGCTTCAAAGAAGGCTACAGAGAGGTCCTTGATTTGTATGTTTCACACAGCACTTAAGCAGAACCCTTATAAGGGTACACAAGGGTACTGCCTCAAGCCTAAGTTAGGTACCTTTAACCTATATTCATAATCGGCCATTACCGTGCACAATGTACGGTTGATGGGTTCATCTGCGACGGAGCCCGTGTGGGCGCCGGCCATATATCAACAACACAACCACACGGATTGATTTCATGTTGTTGCGTCATACGATACACGGAACGGAACACGGTAGCATTTTATTGTAAAGCTGCGGTTGCGCAATGCTAGCCGAACAATCGGAAAATAATAAAATGGCTGGTGACAAAAATATGGCTGTGGCAGCGACAAATGCATTGTTTAGTGAAATACAAGTTTTGGGTGATAATGTTAAATGAAAACATTCGTATAGACCTCTGATTCAGCTTCTAACACTCATTGCATGACAGGTGCTTGAAACCAATACAAGTCAAAATTGAGAAGAATACTCCAAAACCCCTGGTGGCTCTATGGAAAAAAGTGTTTGGCTTTAGTTTGTTCTTGTTCAAACAACTCTGAAAAAACAAGTCCTAGCCATGTAGATGTAAAATTAGCATATTTTTAATACGTATGTGAGGTCTAAAACTGCAACCACAAAAACAGATTCCTATTAACGATCATGATAGATGGAGATTAGGTACCTACTAAAACCACATAGGCTATAAAGTTCTGATCCGGTTTAAGATCATTAGCTGATGTTATTACCTAGAGATATTTACTGATTATTCTCTGGACGCATCCTGCTGCGTTCAATATCTGCTGTGGCGGCTGTATAGGTTCCTATAAGAACGAAGCTCCGACGTTCCGACGTCCGACTGTTTGGAACAGTATAGCACCACACACCGCAGAGTAACGACTGGCGCCTCACAGTCCCGTTAGACGCCCACAAGGCGCGATGAGCTTCGTCGAACTACTCGACCCTTCAGATCTGCTATACAAATTACTTGTTTGTTTTGGTAATATTAAAAGCTGCTGTCAAAAGTAGCTGTGAATGGCGGGTTTGATTGAAACTTGGAGCTGGTTGGTTGTTTGACAGTCTTTAGTGACGCCAGTTCATTGTTTGTTGGTTGTTTTTTCTTTTCTTTCTTTCTTATCTCAATTCATTTGGGGTCGGCGCAGCACGTCTTCTTCTTCTTTCATACGTCTCTACTCGTCATCTCATCAGACACCTGCAGGAAAATTTATGGATATAAAATCCTAGAATACAATTTCGCTGTGTTCTTTCAAAAGTCGTTGCAATTTAGTTCTGTATAACTTGAATGATGATCAAAAAATATAGGTTAAGGTAAAACAACTCAAACAACCATTAGACTCTGCCTATATGGAGAGTGTGAATCAGTGTGTACATAATAAATTCAAATAAACAAGTAATGTCTTCTAGCTTATTGGGAACATGCATCGGTCGAACGCATATTTCGATAACGAAATCAATTACGATTGGACGCTGCGATTAAGTCCAGTTCACTGTCAGTATAGTTTGCATAAATACATAATAAAACGGGTATAAATAAATTTTATATCGAATTTAACCTACTAATGATGGAAACGGAAAAATTGGGATGGTTTCTAGCTTTCGACGTTGGCGCCGGCGCGACAGCGGGACCGCTCGAGTGGTCGGCCGCCACTACACGCATAGTCGCATAGGTACCTTGTAGCCACCAATACATAGTGACAGGCGACACAATACCTCCACACATTTACATAATTAGATATATCCATGTTGCGATGCATTTCTTGCTAACACTTTATATTAAGAATATGTTTTTGGACATTTGACCGCTTAATATTTCATTATTATTTGGTTTTACGTGCTAGATCAATATTTCATAAACTTTAATATGCTTATTACTGCACCAAGCATTATACGACTTGATGTACTTATCATTAATATTACTTTACACGGTGGAAAGGCCACCGACGCACAAACGTTTACCACGTAATATTCAGTACCTCACTCCGAACTCGAATCCTAGAAAATTTTGAAAGGTAAGTAATTAAAAAAATCTGTTATTCCATAACTGTACAGGGTGTAAACAACCTCATCACGAAGCCGTCAACCAAGCATTCTGTACGTCAAACTAAGTAACTTTATGCAAAATTTATTGCTGGGAAACGACTTTTATTGGGGTGAAAAATCATGTTTTGTAGTAGAACTCAATGTAACGCACTCAAAACATTGCTGATGGATGGATTGAACAGTACGGGGGTCGTGGAGGGTATCCTGCCTTTTCGCCGAAAATTGTATGGCAGATTACCACTTGCCAACTAACGTTTACACGATGTTTCACTTTGACAATTAACGATTAGCAAATTTTTGTACGACAATTTAACGTTTCATTTGGTAGAATTATTGTTAAGCTGATTATTATAATGACACGAAACGTTTGGGACATTTATCATTTGTCAAACATTTCACTAGGCCACACAACTATTAGACGAATTTGTCAGTGTAACAGTTCCCTTTTCATACATTGATATAATGATAAAATGGTTCTCTGACTTTTCGCCGAAAATTGTTTGCCAGGTTTTCACTTGCCAACTAACGTTTCACAGAATTTTATTTCGCCGAATAATCATTTGCCAACTTAATCGAAGCGGGGCTCCGTCGACCGGGTCTTCTTCGACTCGGATGCAAGAGCATAACTTTAAATAGGTCGCCTGGTGCCTCCAACAACGTGAGCACTCGTTGCGAAGCGAGAAACGCTAGCGTCGGCAGTTTTGAGGCGGCGAGCTCCACTGCGTCACCCGTTGCTATGGCACGCGTTGCAACATGCGCTGCCGAAGTTGCTGACTCGGTGCCGGTCGAGGCAGTGACTCGTGTAGGTACGTCGCCCCCTAAACGTGCCTACGCTGCTATTGTCACCAAGCACAAACCTGTATCGCAGGTGAAGAAGGGGGAAAATAAGAGCTGCTGTGAAACTTCCAACTGGGGTTCGAAACAGCATGGCCCAGTAACGGCCACGTGTGACAAGGATGGCTTTGTGATGGTGGAGAAGAAGAAGAGGAAGAAGCCACCTAGTCGGAACCAGTGCGGGTCCGCACTGGCAGGACCCAATATGCTGCTGCGTCCGGCGATACCAACGACGCAGCTCTATGTGTCCCGGCTACATCACACCACGAAGGTTGAGGACATCGTGGAGTATGTCCGGGTGAAGACCAGCTGGACCTTGAGGGTAGAGAAGTTGGAGTCGCGCCACAACACAAATTTTAAGTCGTTCGTGGTGCGAGTTCCGACTCATCATATTGAGACCTTCCTCAAGGAAGAGTTTTGGCCGAAGGGTGTCATATATCGGCGATTCCGCGGTAGGCTACGCGACACCACGCAGCGCAACATGACGCCGTCTCCTCATGTGTAATAGTTTAATGTTTAGTGGTTTTTGTTTTATAAATATGTATGTTAGTCTGTAAGGTATATGTAATATGGGTCTTTTGTTACCTGAATTAAATGATATATTATTATTATTATTATTATAACAGTTTCTGCTACTTGAAAGTTGGCATTTTAAACAGTGTAATTATGAAAAGCAGGAAAAGCAGACCAAACGTACAGTTGGTTACTGTGAGGTTGGCAAATAAAACAAAATTAAATGATAAGTTGGCCCCCAATATCTCCGTAACTAGAAGGTTCTCAGGTATGGTGTAGAACAAAAAAATGATCGCAATGACAAGGATAACAAGTGACTTTCGACTTCGTTAAGTGGTTTTTTACACCCTTTATTTTGACCGTGTAGGTTTGCACTTTGTAGGAATAATCTGTTTTTTTTTATTAGCGATGTTAATTTTTAGGTGAGGGCTTTCAGATTGTTCAGAATGATGTACTTGGTAATCGTTTCTTGCGTCGATGTACCTTCCACTCCGTATAGTCATCGCTTCTTTGAAAAATCCTCTCCAGTATGAGAAATACACAGAAAGTCAGAACAAGATCTTCAAATCTATCGGTCTGCATATCCACTTCAAACCAAAGGTCATATCATGGACACAGAAGCAATAGATACGCTTGCTCTTTATATGTCAAAATTGTACTTATACAAGGACTTTTAGACCAACAGTATTTGTCTTACTAGGTACTGACCGGTTGAACTGACCATGTAATGTACTGGCAAGTAAAGTAAGTGCATTATTACGAATAGCCGCATAAAAGCAATAGGTTTCAAAATCCTCGACATTTTGCAAGATCAACTGAAAGTTGCGATTGTCAGCTCACTGTATTAACACTTGCATAGACAAAGCTTAGCGTAGGCGATAAAAAATAATTATCACCCACATACTCGTATCGGTAATCAGGGATGAGGCCAAAGATTGTGCAAGACGTACTATACGATCTTCAGCCCACCGACACGAAGAGGTAACACAACCTTGTTTTGTACATGACTCAGTGTTTATGAAAGTGACGATTATTTATTAGCAGCGATTCTTCTCGGTTGCTACATCGGCGACGATGCGCCCGCGCCTCCTCACCGCGACAACAGCCTTAGCGCCGGAAATGACTCGTGCCTTGCTCATCGAAGGCCCTTGACTCGAGCACGCGATCGTCTATTGAGCTTTAACTACGAGTACCTGCGTGTCTCTATTGTCTTCACTGTAAATTGAAAGGCATATTAATTGGCTGTCTTGTTTACTGTGTTATTGAAAATATGTTTCTAAGAAAAGTTTTGGATGTAACTTTTGTGAAATGTTTGCTTCACTGAATTCATCAGTGGGAGGAAGAAGCTTTTGTTCTTCGTCTTCACTAGTCGTTCATTTCATTTATCTTCATTGGTTTGTTCTTACAGCTAATTAGTTATTTGTTAATGCGAATAAAAAATGATTTTCCCGATAGAAGTTATAAACAAAAATAATATGGAAGTGATAAAATATCTCTGGATAACCACTCCTACCAACTCAAAAAAGCTGCCTACTGCCAACAATAGTACAAGTAGGACCAAACATATATGGAATCAAGTATTGAAGCTGGCAGATACCGCATTCGCTATAAATCATGCTAACTAGGCGCTTGTGGTACCAACGCTCATCCTTTGTGGACGATGAATACAATGCGTGCCTCGCGGTATCGCTCCTAATGACTGTGCCTAACGAAGTATTAAAGAAGCCTCCTTAAGGCCCTGATACATGGTGGAAGGTATAATTCAATTTATATCAGATTTGCGGTTTTCAATACTATTTGCTTGATTATTTTTAGGGTTGCGTACAAGAATCGTTCTAAAATAAACATTATTGAAGAAGAACTGGCAGATGCATACTTAGTCAATACTAAGTATGCATCTGCCAGTTCTTCTTAGATAGACCTGTCGCTGGACTTGGCTACTTTTGGTGGAAGTTTGCAACATTTTCACAATCATCTTCGGGCCCTTGCAAAAAAAAGAAAATAATTGAACTAATTGATAAATTCATAGAAAAGTTTCATATTAAATTATGGTCATATTCAATGGTCATGAAAATATTCTTATTCTATATTGCACAAAAAAAAATCCACAAAGTTAAAATAAATAGCATAAGTTGCTTATCAACGGCGAGCTTCACCCAGAAATTTCTTACAGCAAACCTTAATAATAAATTAACATGTAAACATGTTCTTCAAATAAACTTCAAAAAAGCTTGGACAATGTTTCAGCAATTAGCTCAATCTTCAAAAATCTCTTAACACCATTTTAGGGTAGGCATGGAACCTTCACCTGACGACCTACTCGTACTTGACTTCATATATTTATTTAACAGTATTATTAGTAACTTTGCTTTGTAAAAACATTATCAATGTTTGACTACAAATTCACACCTTTACTTATAAATTACACAATGTAGGTTCTATCATCAATTTCATTTGCACATATTTAATATGCAACACAAACACGACGAGTCCTGCGAATCTGTGACATTGTATTACACATTTTTATATACCTTACTTTTTTTTGGGAGACACAACTCCCAAATAAAAGTCTTTTATGTAACATTATTGTAAATACTCAGTAGGAACATAATAAGTAGCTACTTACTAAATAAATACAACATTTAGTTAGCAACGAATTGTCGGCGCACGAGCTTAGCTCAGGAACGGTTCCCTGAAACCGTTGGTTCTGCGAACACGCACCCGGAAGGGGATCGGTTTGCAAACATTGAAAGATCTCATTTCCTGGGTGCATTATAAACTGTTGACTTTCAAATATCATTTACATTTAAAATTAACTTCTCGAATATTGAAGAGGTAACTGTGCTTGAGAGGAACACGTGGCTCGCTAAGCCAGTATGCAAATCCCGCGGGTATGTGTGCACGCGCATGCTACACGGCCACTCGGCCTCTCACCCACACACCTGCATTGGCTTCCATTCATAAAACCATGGCACTATCTAACTATGAATTAATCGCAACATTTGAATATGTTTACTCTCACAAAGGAAGCGACCATTCAGAAAAACTTGCCCGAAAACTGGTTTAGCACGTGTCAATGAACGACGGGAATATTTTAGACGCCATAGAAGACTCGGAGTTGTCGGGTTACATGATTTAAACCGTTTAATAGACGCTCGTTTGAATAGTAGGTTTATATCAATTTATATTATAACGATTTCTGGCGACAGCCAATCATACATATTTTGTGGCTGTCATATTCGAATTATTGGTACTCATAAATGTTGAATATTAATTTAATATTATTAAGATCTCTTACTTTATAGCATTTAGTAAGTAAAAGTCACTGTATAATTAAAATAACAGTTACTATGATTAGAAAACAATGAGCATCCAGGAGGTGTTAAATATGATTGTTTGAACATTCATATTAGCGCATTTATATTTTTGTGCTGTTTCATGATTTTTTTACTTACTTAACTAACTTAACAAAGTATACCATGGAAGGTGTTAAAATACTCACCCAACTATAATAAATGGCCATTGAATGTTAATGAAAACAACTGTATATTGTCAGGCAACGTAACAAAAATTGTAACTGCTATAAGTAAGTACGTAGTCTGTCAAGTAAAGTTGGTATTTGTAAAGAAAAAGAAACTATAACTCTACATCTTATACCAAAGAAATTTTGCTGTTTTGCAGTAAGTTTTTCCAAGTCTAACTTTCGATCTCAAGTAGACAGGAAGTTATAAAGCTCGACAAGTGACTTCTATACCTACCTACAGACGACATTACATCAGACTAGGAAAATGTTGCGCAACACCATTACCTCAGTTACTTCAGTTGCGATTAGATTGCAGATTTTTCACGTTGCAAATGTGACCGTCGTCGTACCTATGAATGAAAGTTGGCGACCTCGAAACGCACGTAGGCGAATGCTGTTGCAAGCGGTGCGCGGTGCAGAGCAGCTCAGTTCGGGCCAGTTCGGGCTCTGCTGACGACGATCCATTCACAAACCCAACGGTGCGACGGTGGGCGTACGCAACACCCGTTTTATAACAATTCATGCAACAACCACTGACACACTTTTCATTCAAATGGACTTGGAATGTTACGCGACTGTTGCCTAATGTCGTCAGCGTTTCAAAAATAGCAAATATTTGAGCGCCATACACGCACAAACAAATATGTAAACAACGTTCGACGCACCGTTGGCATTGGGGACTTGCTGAGTTGTGACTACAAACGTATTGAAATGAAGTACCTTGAGATTGGGATTCATTCATATTTTAAGAGTTGCATGCTTAGCCACTTCATGTTTTTTATGAATTATAGAACGAATAGCAAAAATACCTCGGTGCCTTCGAGATTCGTGTGCAAATTTTGAGCTTTTGTTCTTCTCAACCGACTATGATTATGCTGACAAATTCATTTTGTCGGCGGCATAACAAGCAATTACATAGACATGCCACAATATCCTTTAAATAAAAATACGTGAATAAGTAGCAATTCTATTAGATGTTACAGTTTAACGCGATACCTCGCGATATACGGACAGCTAGTTAGCAGATACCATCGCTTGACTAGAAGCGAGTTCTTTACGGCTCCTTACTTTAAACACAAGATGTAAGATATGCATTAAACCAATTTAGCCTAGTTGGTCATTTCACAAGGAACTGCGTAGAGCTGTGGTCAATAATGTGTAAGGACCGATCGAAGGTTCGGTTTCAGTTTCGGCTCGTTTCGGCAAAAAAATCTAGTTTCGGCCACAGTTTCGGTTTCGGCCAATAATTGGCCGAATCTTCGGCCCCGCTGAAACTAGGTGTTCGTGAGTTGTCGTCGGCTAACTTCGAGTAAGTGAACACAATTGCCAGTTGAATTCGCTAGCCGGCGCGATCGTAATGATTTGAGTTGATGTTGTTTCTCTCGCGCAAACATTATTAAAGGTAAGTGTAGGACAAAATGGTAGGACCACGAGAACACGGCGGTATTGGTTTTTACTTATGATTAATGATGATGTATTTTTATGGCATTCATTGAGTCTTGTCCTACGGTGGAAAATAAATAGGTTGTAAGTTGTAATAGAATAGAATTCATTAGATATTTTACTTGGTTCTGTTGAGTTATTCCCTAAAACTTATACAGTATGAATTTATGTAGAAATTAGTGTAACACTTAATTCGCCTTCAAATTAGCCGCAAAGAACCGCGCGGTGGCAGCGCTGTTGCCGAGCTGCAATCGCTAGGTTCAAGCATCCTAGTATTCCTAGTGATGTAGTTAGTTTCACGATGTGCTATGACGACGAAACACTGCTGTTAGTGTTAAAACTGCTATTAAAACGAAAAAAGATTTTGGAAAAAAAACCTATGAAAACGTTGCCATTATTTTGTATAAGTCAACGAATAAAATTTCATAAAGTAAAAGGCTACTGTGGCCAAAAACCACTAGCCGATCGATGAACTGACGGGCGGCTGCAGTGCGGGTGTAGCGCAGCAGTCGTGCGTTTTTTATTTATATGGATTAACAAAGCAACGCGATGGCAAATGTTTTTTGCAATTTCTGACTTTTTGAGTACTCCAACCTGGGTTGGTCTAGAAGAACTTTTTGATCAGTATTAGAAACAAGATCGATTGGCAATGATAAAATCACTTTCTTCTTTCTTCTTGTTCAGTACATTCAACTGCTCAAAATGTACAGCTGATTTAATTTTATATTATATGCATAAAAATACAAAAAATTTAACATGCTATAAAAAAACAAATAAGTTTCGGTTTCGGCCGAAACTGGGACCAAGACCGAAGGTTCGGTTTCGGTTTCGGCTGAAAATCCTGTTTCGGTCGGACACTAATAATGTGATGTAAATTATTGATCTTTATTGCGTGGATAGCCTTCGTGGCGGTCGTGACCGAAAACAGATGTGAACTTGGCCATCGGAGCAAGAGGTTACACGCGTATGTGAAACCGCCATCACGTCTCTTGTTAATAGGTGTTCGGTAAAGTTAATTGCATGTACGAGGAAATTAATATGTTTGTTTTTTACTCAGTGTAATCATGTTGGAGATTATCTTGGCTAAGCAACATCATGACATGTATTGAATTGCAATGACATCATGGAAGCTCATCTTTGAACCCATTAACCTGAGTAGCTTCATATAGCTTTTCCATTCTAAGATTTCATGCAAACATTTTTATATTTTGTTACTTAACATGGATGTTCACACTTTTCATCTTAGTTTCAATTTATGTAGGTAAGTTAAAAGTGGAAACGCAAGTTTGCTGCAATTGTGCTGTAATTATTCTCTGCTTAAGTTCCTACAATTTGTTTAATATTGTGTTAGTCAAACAAGTGATAATAAATAAAGCCAGATAATTCACGAACTGCTCTAATCGGATCTTGTTTACATTGCGAACTTCAAGAGTATGTCAGCCCTTATCTGCAGGCCACTTAGACTGTAAACACATTGGAACGCCTCGTTCAACTATTTACTGTTTACCTATTCCCCACTAAATGCCATACATGCCCTTGTTAGGTTCCTTTCTGTAGAACATTTCCCATTTGTGCCGTGTGTGATTGTTTTCCATGCAAATTGCATGTTGTAAATATATCGGCGTATGGTCACATATCTGATACTGTTTCCATTTATCGTCACACTTGGCAACTTTTATGGAGTCACTAGTTGTTTATTTTGTAATATATTTTACTTGTTTGTCGCTACCATTACAATCTAAATGAAACAGGTCTTATTCATTGAAGTTAGAGAACAATGAAGTATTAAAATCATGAATCGATTGTTCAATCGCTTAGTCTTTGTGTACAGAGATTTCAGAATGATATCGAAATATATAAGTGCTAACATTGACATATGCACACTATTAATCTAAATTGATGACGTAATTGGATGATACGGGTCGATCTTTAGGTTACGCCGTGCATGCCTAGGTTGGTCTGTGGATGGGTGACCAACCATTACATACCGAGTTTCCTCCATGCCTCGGAAAGCACTCGGAAAGCCGTTGGTCCCTGCTGACATTTGAAGATCATTGGCAGTCGTTACAGGTAATCAGTGGCCCAAAATGTCTTACAAAGAGGTATCGCATGACCCAGTTCTACCCGGGTTGTGGACGTGGAGGTCAGATAGGCAGTTGCTCCATGTAAAATACTAGTATTCAGCTGCATCCGGTTAGACTGGAAGCCGACCGCATCATAGTTGGGAAAAGTTTAGGTAGATGATGATGATGATGATGACGTAATTGGATGCTTGCAGTTTGGTTGATATTGGCTTAGTTAACTTACACTTGGATTTAAAGAGACAATGGTGTCGATTCTGTTATGCACAAACTAAACTTAATTAAGCTATTGCTATCTTTCTGTCTCTAATAAAACGAGAAAGAGACGGACTTAATTTAGAGCTGTCAAATTTAATTGGAACTAATATTTCCATACAAATGACGGGTGCATGTAATAACATGTCGACTAAAAACACGGTGAAGCGCAAGGCATAAACTAGTTTGACATCTCTAACTTAGTTCATAGATATAGCCGTCCTTTTCGCGCACTTCCTTTTACTAAAAGATAGCAATAAATTAAGTTTAGTTTGTGCACAACAGAATCGACACCATGTAGATGTAGAGGTAGTTTTAGATGTTAGATTATAAAAAATCTAAATTAGAATATTTTGTTTCATATAGGTCTACAATTACCGTTCGGATTGGTCGTTTTCTATGGAGAAGTACCGGCGAGAAAATCCATGGTTCTCTTTCAAATTATTTGGGTAAGTATAGGAAGACAGCGTCAACCCGACAATAAGTCGATGCTTACTTCAAAAAATCGTCAAACAAAATAGAAACGTTATCAAGCATCTAGGAATCTACAAAGCCTGCAAAATCAGATATTCAAAAACAGTCGTTAAAAAAAACACAAAGAAAAGAAAAAATAGAATAATAAAAATACTAAAAAGGATGTAAAAACCTCCTTAATGAAGCCGTCAACCATGTATTCTGTACATCAAACTAAGTAACTCTACGCAAAAACTGGGAAACGACTTTATTTATTGAATGAAAAATCACGTTTTATGGTAAAACCCGATGTAACGCACTCAAAACATTGTGCTTAAGTAAATTAATGACCAAAAAACCTTATGAAAAAATTTCACCGTAAATAAAAAAAGGTTCCGTTCCCAAAAACGTTCAGAACAATAAAAACGACTCCAACAAAACACAAAAAAGTGAAAAATAACTTTAGCTTCAGAAGTCGGTGACCTTTGTTTGATTGAGTTACTTAGTTTTTTGTCACCGACTTCTGAAGCTAAAGTTATTTTTCACTTTTTAGTGGTTCACTTGTGCTTACCTTTTCACAGAGTAGCGGCATTATATGTATCCAACAGAGCGAAATTATTGTCCCCTTTAGTGTTAACATCATTTTAGTGGTAAGGTGGGGGTGGTAGTCAGTAGCCCAAAAGTCTGACAACCAGTCTTACCAAGTGGTATATTTTATTCCCTAGTATTAACTGATTTGTGGAGGTCAGATAGGTAGTCGCTCCATGTAAAATACTGGTGTTCAGCTGCATCCGGTTAGACTGGAAGCCGACCCCAACATAGTTCTCTCTGCTAATTTACTATGAACAAAAAAATTACATATTCATTACAACAGGCTCAGGCAGGCAGTCCATACTTTAGGAACCGCAGTTTAAATTCAAGATAGAACAGGAAAACAAACATAATAATAAAATATTCTGTAACAATACAAGCGCAAGACTCTATAACTCATCCAGCCTCTTTGTGACCATCTAAAGTTTTTCAATAGCGTCTCATGAGGTCCGCAGCCATAATTTTCGTTAGGTAACTTAAATGTGGGCTTGGGGCCATTATATAAAATTAATAGCCCCGTTCACCAAACAATTACCCGTCCGGTTAAATGCTATCAGCAAATCTATGGGTGGAAATCTCATAACCTTTTGCCTTCGAGTCAAACCAACTGTATATACCTACTATATACTTGTATATGAGTATATTGTGAGCCTACGACAGAACGAATGAAGAGAGAGATTCACACTTAACGCAAAATTGGATCCTAAAATAATTTTAAACACTCCTAACATGCAATATGGTACTTATTTGATTGTGTGATTAGTAATTAGCACCTACCTACGCTAAATTATTGGGAGTTCCAAATAGGGAACCATAAATTAAACACGAGAACACGACAGAAGGATTGTTTTTGGTAATTAATTTGATGATGTTGGCCTTAAAGGTGTTAAACTCTTTAAGAATGTTTAGGTGGATTTTTCAGCTTCAGCAATAAACTTAAGGCCGAAAAGTTGAAGCTTTCATTGTTTTCAGTTTACCTTGCCTTTCATTAAGTAACTTTTGAATGAGAATAATAGGTTTGAGTAGGTAGCAGTTCTGACTTTTCTTAGATTTTTCAGTAAAAAACTTCAAATGAGTATGCCTTGTTTATTTCAGTGCCCTTTTATGTAAATTCACTTGCCACATAAGAATATTGAGGGCGACACTCCGACGTGACAAGACACTTACACCCGTATGCAGAGTCCTCGACTTGACTCAAAACCGTCTTGACACGCCGACTTTCCACCCCATTCGAGATATTGACAGCTAAAGTTTGTTTATAATTTGACATATCCGCCCACTTTTCTGTCAAATTCAACGTACAGTAGTACAAGAATCTTTTGACACTTGAATGAAGCCAACAGGGGGGCGCTGATGGTTAACCTTTTGTTAATTTGACGACCCGAATGGCGCAGCGGTAGTGAAGCTGCCTTACGTTCTTAGGGTCCCGGGTTCGAATCCCGGTAGGAGAAAATGTTTGTGTGATGAGCATGGACATTTGTTTCCGAGTCATGGATGTTTATATGTATAATAAGTATGTATTTACAAACAAAAAAAAAATTATATATGTAGTATATCAACTGTCTGGTGACCACGACACAAGCCTTGCTTAGTGTGGCACTAGATGGCGCTGTGTGTAATGTCCAGCGATATTTATTATTTATTATTATTATTTAATTGTTTTGTAAGAAATATTTAGAAAAGAAAGAGATGGCTGCATTAGTTTTGATGTTTGCCCCGCGCCAGAAGATTTGAAATCGAGAAACTTACGTTGTGGGTGATATATGTACCTACTGAAATTCAAGTTTGACGTGTGTATAATTATTTTCTTGAGATTGTCTAGAAATAGCGAAAGTAAGATGAATTTTGAGGAGTATGTCTATTATGCGAACGATAGGTACGTCATATAATTATTTATCGCGACGATATTTACGCGATGCCGATAACCCATTTAACTTTTACAACAACGAACAGATCCAAAGACGATTTCGGTTTCAGAAGGAAACCGTGCAGAATATTTTGTTACCCTTGGTATTTGAAAGTGCTACCGTAGTTCTGATCGTGGACTATCAATTCCGACAGCAATCCATATCTACTGCATACTGATCGGGGACAGCGGCTATGCCCAAACATCGTATATGTTCACGCCTATGCTTCATCCACAGACTCCAGCTGAGTTACAATACAATAGGGCTCACATAAAAACAAGAAACGTAATTGAGCGATTCAAAGGGGTCTGGAAAAGGCGATTTGCATGTCTCAGTAGAAAATCACAAAACAAATTACCAAACACCTTGAATATCATTAGTGCCTGTGCCATACTCCACAATATTTCTATCATGGTAAATGGAGACATGCGGACGCCAGAACCCAGAGTGGTCCAACATAATTCTGCTGCCGTTATCCGAATGCAATTAGGCTCGGCGCAGTATGTTTCCATTTTTTTTTATCCTATTTCTTTTGACAGAGTACATCCATCGTTTCTTTGGTCTTCCCCTACTCTTATAATAAATATTCGTAATCAAATCTTTCTTCACAACATGTTCCTCATTCAGCCGCATCACGAACTCATACCATTACAACCATAGACTTACCACAACTTTTCAGACGTCTTCCTCTTTGTATTACTTTGTTATTCCATCCATTCACATGACACTACACATCCCCCATTCATCTGAGCATTTTCATATAAAATTGCCTTTCATTTTGTTTTGTAGCCAAACATTGTGATCCGATGACCTGGTAAAGGTTACGGGAATCCGTTGGATGCGAGTCGCACGGCACCGGTCAATGTGGCAACACTTGGGGGAGGCCTATGTCCGGAGGTGGACGTCATTCCTTTCGGCTGGAATGATGATGATGATTTTGATCCGTACAAGACAGCAGGTCTTACCATTTATTTGCCTAACCATGGTGCCTTGATTTTCTTTGATATCGTTCTCTTCACACTATGGAAAACTTTAAAAATCACATTATTTTCGTATGCAGAAACTGTTCGAAAGATTAATAATGTCTATGGGTACTGTTATAACGGATTGGTCGAAGAAAGCAATGTTTAACAAAATTGGAAAGCCATGGGAGAGGCCTTTGCCCAGCTGTGGGACATAGCGGGCTGATATAAAGTAAAATAAATAAATAAATAACCAACCCGTCTTGAGCAAGTTTGGTGATCAATGCTCGTGCCTTCTCAGTATGAGAAGAGGCTATTGCCCAGCAGTGGGACAGTAATAGGCTGGTATAATTTTTGTAAAAGAAAACACGGTTCATTTTTGGTTCCAACGTTCTCGTTCTGAAAACTTTTACCTGCAGCCTGTGCAATGGACGGCCGGAGACCATAGTTGCAAATACCTATTTTCCGTCGCGTTTAATTTCAAAGCTACCTAGTATGTAGGAGGAATTAGTAATTCATGATTATTACTAAGAATTGCAAGCACTTGCTCCGTGGTAAATATATATTGAGCACAGTTTCTTTCCCAAATCGGTGGGTATTTGGAAATGTTCACTGTCGTGGAATTGTATGAGCTATTTATCAAGATCGCGTAAATAATATAGTCGTGACAAATAATTATGTATCGGCAATTCGTCACCGTTATTCGGAATTCAAATTGTACCTAATGTTCCGTACTTTCATTTCAAAGCGTTTGTGTTGTACATACACTGATTAAGATATAGGCAAGCGCGATGGTAAGCGCAAGCAGTCTTCCTGGGGTGGTATTAGGACCTCAAGAAACCTCAAGACAACAAATCAAAACTTAGTCGATATTCAAAAATCGATTTCGCGCCTAACACTCGAGTACTTGTGTTATCTATGGTCACAACGCAAGCGCCGCTCTGCTACCACTCGTTCGAATTTTGAAGATGGCTACGCCGCCGTTTCTCTCTAACTAATTGAAAATAAATGTACATTGTCTACCTAAAGTGTTGTGTCCCCTTTAAAAAGGGCTGCTATAGTGCGTCGAACTTGGACTAGTGGATCCAGCTGGGGGAATTCAAGGTAAGGCTGCTTTTATTGTCTTTCTTCTCAGTGTCTGGTGCTCCCACAAACGCTTGGAATTTCATATAAATTTCCATCCCTTATGTTAGCCGAGGAGAACTTATCCTTCTCGTAACATTGTTTTGGTGCCGAAACCAGGGAACTGCTATTAAAGCAGTAATCGTAACGTTAGCGAGAAAGATTTCATTAACTTTCGTAATTTGCACAAATGGTCGACCGCCATGTCACCATAATTAATCGTCACAAATCTCGTTAGATATTGAATATTTCTCCAAAGTATATGAACAACACCTTAGAACAATTTCGTCTAGCTTATTTCGTGCATTTATTTTATTTTAAAAACGTAATTTGATGAAGAAAGTAGCAAACATTCCAATGTGTCAGTCTAGGTATTTACCCATCCGCCCGTGTTGGCGCCGGTCATTTACTTATGTATACTTAGGTTTATTTCTCAATCCGTTGTTTGCGTATTCCTTCATCTGGGTAGCTCGTTTTCAAAATTCCACATAAAATTTAGTGATTTGTGTGATTATTTCGTTCAGAATTGTTGTTCCGTACGATGTTGTTACATGTAAATTAATCGTTCTGTTCAGTACATGTAGTAGCACCACGTACATTTTTACGTCACGACAATTAAAGTAAAGCTTTGTTACCCGACTATTCGTAATCGTAATTCGTAGATATACACAACATACCTCAACAACATACAAATCAATTCAGTTCGTAAACGTTTTTGCGTACTTATACATTCATTCAAGGTTATTTGCTAGTAAATAATCATTACAAAGTTCGTAACGTTTTTCATATAAATTAAGAATCGGAATTTCGTAGGGTATGTTGATATTTTGCAACAAACAGTAGGTAGGGTAATCTGAGAAACAGAGTTGTACCAACGTTTTGTTGAAACTATCGATTGTTATTTTAGTATCGATTTATTGAAAATATTTATTTCTTCAAATCGTTTATTTTTGTTTTGCTTATCGATTCGAGACATGGCTTACGTACCTAGGCGTGGTGCAAAGAAAATGTCTAAATCTAAATCAATGGAAACAAATGGTCTTACGTACGCTGACTTGCCCATATTACGACGTAAACGGACTTTAGCATTGAATCGATTGCGGAAAACGTTGGAAGTTGCACGAACGGTGGAATCGGATTCTTCACGTTTGGATGAATTTATCGTACATTATTCGGCAGTAACGAAACTGGTTAATAATTTCGAAGAAGCACATTTGGATATTTTAAGTATTGTCGATGATTCTGAAGTGGAGGAAGAAGATGAAATCCGTACCGAATTCGACGATATTTATTTTCAGGTGCTTGCTATACATCGTGCTTTTGTTCCTTCTTCTGCCGTTTCAAAGACAGCTACACAGATGTCGCCTGCGTCAGTAATTCGACTTCCAAAGATTGACTTGCCGCGTTTTTCAGGATGCATAAAGGATTTCAATATGTTTTTTGATGCGTTCAATTCGCTCATTCATCTGAATGAATCATTATCGGACTCAGATCGCATGCAGTATCTTCGAGCGAGTCTAGTTGGGGACGCATTAGGACTTATTCGTACCTTTCCTATCCAGGGTGAATACTATCAAGAAGCGTACAAGACATTGATATCTCGTTATCGTGACAAACGTGAACTCGCATTCACTTGTTGGCGAGAAATGCAAAACATTAGTTTAAAAGTGAACTCACCTACCGAATTCAGACGCGTATTGGACCTGTTCAACGAAAACCTTATTATTTTAACTGGTCTTAACTTACCTACGGCTCACTGGGACTTCGTATTGTGTTATCATTTATTATCGAAGTTAGACTCAAAAACGCGCTGTGCTTTTGAACAAGCGCATCCTACCTCGGAAATACCACGTTACAGTGCCCTTAAGGACTTTCTCGAAGCGCAGTGCGATGCACTCGTTCGTGATACTCACTTTTCTGGTAATCGTGATTCTCAACCGTCTACTAGCAAAAACTACAAAACTGATGTCAAGTCAAACAACAACAACAATAAGAAAATTACGTCGTCGTTGTTATCCAATTCAGAGAAGACAGCAAACCAGCCAGAAGGTACCCAATCTTCTGCGCCTTCCACCACTGCGCGAAGAGTTGCTTCGAAGTGCCCGTCATGTTCGGAACAACATTCCATTTCGCATTGTAAATCATTCACTGATAAGTCGATTCAAGAGAGACGTGACATCGCGAATAGAAATCGCTGGTGTTTCAATTGTTTGAAGCCTTCCCACATTGTTCGCGATTGCAAATCGACATTTACATGCCAGAAATGCCATCTGAAGCATCATACGCTCCTACATCAGGAAAATGATGATAACACTCCTGAACCGAAGCCGCCAGTTAGTGAACCCCTTCGTGTGTTGACGAACGTGGGTGATAATTCGGTTGTTCTTCTATCTACTGCCGTTATAAATATTCGCGATTCGTCGGGCGACTACCAGCCTTTCCGCTGTGTTATCGATACTGGTAGTCAGGCTCATTTCATTTCAGAAAGCGCAGTAAACCGTCTAGGACTTGACAAACGCATGACTTCACGCCAGGTTCGTGGTGTAGGTCAATCGTCAGCCTCCATCTCAGGAGCTGTTCAACTTCAGGTAGGTATTAACGGTCAAGTGGCGTTCAATCTTGAAGCATTGACCATACCTAACATATGCGGGAACATGCCGAGCGTCAGGCTCGACAAATCGTCTTGGCTTCATCTTCGCGGTCTCAATTTAGCGGATCCGGATTGTGATAAACCTGGTCCAGTTGACATTCTTCTAGGTGCTGAAATCTTCCCTTCTCTCATTCTGCCAGGATGCGTGAGCGGAGGACCGAAGCAGCCATCCGCGTTGAATTCCGTGTTCGGCTGGCTTCTTCTAGGAAGTGTTGATGATCACCAGGCTGAACAAAGAGTCAACTCTTTCTTCATTACAGACGACCAGCAGCTTTCTCAGGAAGTCAAGAAGTTCTGGGAATTGGACCAGCTTCCGTGCGTCACCAAGTTGAGTGAAGCAGATCAACGTTGCGAACAAATCTATTGTGACACAACCAATCGTGACCCAACTGGACGCTATAGTGTCGCTTTGCCCTTTGTAGAAGACAAGGAACCATCATTCCCAGGATCGCGAGAGTCGGCTCTTCGACGTTTTCATTCGTTGGAACGTAAACTTTCCGCTGATTCGGTTCTTCAAGAACAATACTCGAGTTTCATGACTGAGTATATTCAGTGTGGCCACATGACTCCTGTGTCCACAAAGGATGTGCAGAAGGGAAAGTATTACATACCTCATTTCTGTGTCCTTCGTCCTGACAGCGTCAGTACGAAGCTTCGTGCCGTCTTTGACGCATCAAATCGTGACGCCATCACTGGCGTATCTTTGAACGAAACCTTACTTATCGGTCCAAAGTTACAGGCTAACATTTTGGAAATTCTTCTGCGGTTTCGTACCCATTCTGTTGTGTTTTCAGCGGACGTGTGCAAAATGTACCGTCAAATTCTTGTTCATGAGGAATATCGTGATTTCCAAAGAATCTTCTGGAGAGATCATCCATCCCAACCACTGTTGGAATATCGCTTGAATACTGTCACCTACGGTGTCTCCTCATCACCCTTTCTTGCTTGTCGTACCGTCAAACAACTCGCCGAGGATGAAGGTAGTGACTTACCTCTCGGAAAATCCGTTTTATCGACCGACGTCTACATCGATGATATCGTCACTGGGTGTTCTGATCTTAATCAAGCCATGCAAGCTAAGTCGGAAGTGACAGAGCTTCTAAAACGGGGTCACATAGAGCTGCGCAAGTGGGCCAGCAATGACCCTAGGTTACTTTATGATCTTCCTCCGGAGCATTGTCTCACAGATAATGTTTCGATGGACGTTGAGAAGTCCAACACTCTCAAAATATTGGGTTTGAAGTGGGAATCTAATTCTGATCATTTCGTTTTCGAAGTCAAGCCTCAAGATCGTGTTTGCAGCAAACGTAACATTCTAAGCGAGCTAGCAAAAATCTATGACCCTCTTGGTTTTCTGTCACCGTTGACCTTCTTCGCGAAGTATTTAGTGCAGAAATTGTGGGTTCTGGGAGTTTCCTGGGATGCAGATCCTCCTGAAGACATCAAGCGACAATGGAATCGCTACACTGAAGAACTTTCTTTCATTCAGAACCTTCGCATTCCGCGTCATCTATCCGTTTCTCATATCAAATCGTGCGAAATTCACGGGTTCGCAGATAGTTCTCAACGCGGATACGCTGGTGTGGTGTTTCTTCGAGTTATCGACGAGTGTGATAACATCAAGGTCTTTTTTGTGTTGTCAAAAGCAAGAGTAGCTCCTATCAAAATTGTTTCCCTACCAAGACTTGAGCTGTGCGCTGCCGCTCTTCTGGCAGATCTACTAAAATTCGTCAGTGAGGTTTATCAACCTCTTCTTCCCGTTTCAGCCATGTTCGCATGGTCAGATTCGACTGTCGCGCTCTCATGGATTCGATCGCCTTCCTCCCGCTGGAAGACCTTCGTGGCAAATCGTGTCAGCCACATTCAGGATGCGGTCCCTGGCGCACTATGGCGCCATGTGAGATCAGAGGACAATTCCGCGGACATCGCCTCTCGTGGTCAGACACCTGCGGAACTTGTCATCAATTCGTTATGGTGGGCGGAGCCTAGTTGGCTTTCTCAAGACGTTCAGTTTTGGCCTTGTTCAGTTTCAGATCCTTCTGAGGATGAACTTCGTGCAGAAGAGAAGGTACAGGTTCTTCTTACGAGTGATCTCCCTGCGCATCCCATCGATTATTTGTTGTCCCGATACTCGTCAATTCGCAAAATCCAAAGAATCGTCGGTCTATGGCTTCGCTACATCAACAATCTCCGTAGTAAATTCAATCGCCGTTCTGATTTACCTTTAAATCGTGCAGAACTTCACAACGCGCTGTTGATGATAGTGAAACGTACTCAGTTTCTTCATTTTCATGAAGACTTCAAACGGTTGAAAGAACACAAGCTTCTTTCAAAACAAATGCGTAAGCTGAATCCGTTCATTGACAGCCTGGGTGTCCTCAGGGTGGGCGGTAGGTTATCCAGATCCGGACTAGAATACAGTCACAAACATCCCGCCTTGCTCCCGAGAGATTCTCCATTGACGTACATGATTATAGACGCTCTCCATCGTGAAAATTGTCACCCAGGAATCAACACGTTACATTATTTGGTCACTCAGCAATTCTGGATTCTGTCAGCTAAACGTGCAATTCGACACCGAGTTTCAAAATGCTTACAATGTTTCAAAACAAATCCTTCTCCTCTCGAACCGTTTATGAGTGATTTGCCTGCAGTTCGTGTGAATCAGGTAAAACCGTTCAGTATCGTTGGCGTGGACTACGGTGGTCCTTTCCGAGTCAAATCGGGCAAACATCGCGGTGCTAAGATAAGCAAAGCTTATCTCTGCCTTTTCGTCTGCTTAACTACTAAAGCGGTCCATCTCGAAGTAGCTACCGATTTGACTTCGGAATCGTTTATCGCCGCGCTCCGTCGCTTCGTCGGTCGTCGTGGACGAGTCCAAACGATCTATTCAGACAGAGGAACCAACTTCGTTGGTGCTCATCGCGAGCTTTCGTCGTTCTTGCGGGATGCTGCTCATAACGAAACTATTGAATTCAAGTTCAATCCCCCCTCCAGCCCACATTTCGGTGGCGTGTGGGAGATTCAGATTAAAGCTGCAAAATCAACGTTGTACCGCGTGGTCAACAATCAATCGCTGACTTTAGACGAACTCTTTACGTTATTCGTGCAAATCGAAGCAATGCTTAACTCCAGACCCCTTTATCCGATAAGTACCTGCGCCAATGACTTCTCGGTACTTTCGCCAGGTATGTTTCTTACGTTAGAGCCCCTGACAGCTGTCCCAGATGAGGATTTGACGTCTGTCAATATCACTCGTTTAGGCCGGTGGAAGCTCATCCAGCGTTTTCAACAAGATTTCTGGAAGCGTTGGAAGAATGAGTATCTTCATTCGTTAACTCAAAGGGCAAAATGGACTAAGCATTCGCAACCACTGGAAATCGGTTCCGTGGTTGTCATCAAATCGGAAACTCCTCCGCTCCATTGGCCTATAGCTCGTGTAGAACAACTGCACAGCGGACCAGATGGAGTAGTACGCATCGCGGACCTACGTCTACCTAACGGTTCTTTTCTTACTCGACCATTAGTAAAGATCTGTCCTTTGCCAAACCAAACGGACTAGAATCGTTAACGTTGGTTTCTTCATTCGTTATTATTAGTTAGTATTAGTCAAACGTAAAGTTATCTATAGTTAAGTATCGTTGTTCATATACTAGGATAATATTTCGTGCCCTTAGCAGGCTTCAATCAAAGCATAGTATCAAAGTACAGTAACTCACTCTTAAGCATTGTAACATGTCGTCCAACGGTATTTTTTGAAAATACAACTATCGTGTATTTTGGTGGGCGGTATGTATCGGCAATTCGTCACCGTTATTCGGAATTCAAATTGTACCTAATGTTCCGTACTTTCATTTCAAAGCGTTTGTGTTGTACATACACTGATTAAGATATAGGCAAGCGCGATGGTAAGCGCAAGCAGTCTTCCTGGGGTGGTATTAGGACCTCAAGAAACCTCAAGACAACAAATCAAAACTTAGTCGATATTCAAAAATCGATTTCGCGCCTAACACTCGAGTACTTGTGTTATCTATGGTCACAACGCAAGCGCCGCTCTGCTACCACTCGTTCGAATTTTGAAGATGGCTACGCCGCCGTTTCTCTCTAACTAATTGAAAATAAATGTACATTGTCTACCTAAAGTGTTGTGTCCCCTTTAAAAAGGGCTGCTATAGTGCGTCGAACTTGGACTAGTGGATCCAGCTGGGGGAATTCAAGGTAAGGCTGCTTTTATTGTCTTTCTTCTCAGTGTCTGGTGCTCCCACAAACGCTTGGAATTTCATATAAATTTCCATCCCTTATGTTAGCCGAGGAGAACTTATCCTTCTCGTAACAAATTATAATATGGAGTATCGTACACATAAAAGATGAATACAAGCTTAAGACGCCTGCGGAGCATGCGTATTTCATACAAACGTAATACCAAAATAATTTGTAAATTAAACATATTCCTAAGGTAGTGTGTATTTATTTCGATTGAATTACAGAATATCTAGGTTCCCAAATATATATTTTGATTGGACACTGATTTTAACAAGAGTTATAAGAAAAATAAGTTTTCTATAGAAATTTTAAATGACTCATATCTCGTCTTTGTATCATTTTCATCTCAAAAAATATATTTGGGAACATCGATATTCTGTAATCCAATCGAAATAAATACACACTCCCTTAAGGCGCTACCCCAGGCAAAATTAGCAACTCTATTTGTGGTGATTCAAACTTCGTTTGAAATACTATTAGAATAAAGTTCTAATCAGCTTGCACTACAAAGTGGTTTTTACGTCAGTCACTGCGGGTCGAATAGTGCGAAATTAGTGATTTTTATTCTTTATAAAATCAAATTTCCGTCTTTTGAAAAAAAAAAAACTAGCATTATGTTCATTATTAAATTGTCTATCCATTAGTATAAGAAGCAAATCAAAATAATGTTATCTTTACGAGAAGAAGCATGTTATAAATATTTTTTTCTCATTTTTGTGGTTTCATTGTGAGGGGATTTATTACACATTATGAGACTTAAAATAAAAAATAAAACTACCACTTTGCAGTCTAAGAATATGTAGAAATTTAATGTATTTTTATTACTTGGTATTTCTTTTGGATAAAGAGGAGTTGGCTCCAAAAAACTGCACAAAAAACGGCTTTTGCCTGGGGTAGCGCCTTAAGAATTTGTTTGATTTACAAATAATTTTGGTATTACGTTTGTATGAAACACGCATGCTCCGCCGGCCCCTTAATTCATTTGGTATTTCTAAAGCATGAGAATGAAAACATCGTGAGGAAACCGGCATGTCCTAGAACCAAAAATTCGAACACATGGGAGCATTAATAGGTTGATGATGATGATGGTGATGAAAATGTTAACGCAGCATTTTGAATCTCAGAGAACAAGAGCGAGCTTGCATAGGTAGCTCGTGAATTCGTGATGTTTGGGAACTAATATTGGTTTATTTTTGAAATTTAGCAAGTTGTATGAGAAACCAATGCGGTACATAAGTTGCTTACCGAACATCAATTATTTTAAATAGTTTTTGGCTAAGGTTGTTTTGTTTTTTTATTTAGCCCTAAACCTACATCTTTAGTATATTTGTGTTGCGGTATTATACATATACTCGTAACTCGTTAATATAGTACATTCCTTGAGTTTAAGAAACTTTATTTATTTATTTTTTTAATCTACTGAACGGATTTTGATGAAATTTTGCACACAGATACTTTAAAACCTGGATTAAAACATAGGATACTTTTATCCCGGTAGTAAGATCTCATGGGACAATAATCAAACTTCGCGCGGGCGAAGCCGCAGGCAGAAGCTAGTAATAATATAATCAGATCGAATACTTCTAAGCTGCTCGGTTCATCGTTCATCGTCGAAGCCAGTTATGGCAAGAGAGGTTCCCACCACCTTACAAATTGAAGCCCCAAGAACACAACCTGGCTACTGACAGACATTTATTTTTGTTTCGCATGGGAAATCAAAGAAAACCCATTCCTGTTCCTTCCTCGCCCTTTACCTACAGTGACCTGCAGTGGTCTATTTGGAAAGCTCTGAATCGATTGCGTACACAAGTAGGCCGCTGCAAAACATATTTGGCAAAATGGAGTATTATTGGTTCCTCCAATACCGAGTGCAAGTGCGGCGGTCCGAACCAAACTATGCCGGGGCTATCTGCTGAAGTGTCCAAGGTGTTCGTTTACCTGCACTTGTTACGACCTGAATAGCGCCTCTGCCACTGCAATAAACGTGGCCACCTACTGGGGCCAAACTATGTGCGTGTGGATTGAGGGCCACTTTGTTAAAATTCTTTGAAAAAGTGCTTAGGATTTAGAAACATTCCCAAAGAATTGTGAAAGTTGGAATGCCATTTTGTGAAAGTCAATTAAGGGTGTTATGGACTGCAAAGTTAGTATAGAAGTACATCGATGCGACAAGCAGAAGAAGGTTCATCTTCCGACTGAATTCTTTGCTCAACTCTGGACGACCGGAACTTGCTAATAGAGCAAACTGGCGAAGAAAAGCTCAGAAGCTGTGAGTTCATAAAGCACAGCTGGGTTGGAGAGACCACCATGAAGCCGCGACGGATTGGAGGCAGCAGGGTACAATTTATTAAAAATTGCGGTTTCAAGGGTGCAAAAATGCAAAATCTGGCACTTCCTTGGATTTTACCCCTATTTTTCTAAATAAGTATGTATGTATGCTCCAGTTTTTTATGTTGATAATTGTGTGATGTTTATATTTATATTTTTGCTGTCTCGTAGGTCCACTAGTCATAAACTGCACAGTGTGAGGTTATGGGTTCGATTCCCAGGCCATGCAGTGTTGCCGTGTCGACGGCGCGTTCGTGTTCCACGCGCGCCTCAAAGAGATGTCAGCAGAAGAGAGGGGCCCGCAAGGGCCGAAGCCTGCCGGGGTTGCGGGACTGTTCGAAAGAGATACCGCGGCCCCGGAACGTAAAGGGCGAGGAAGGAACATGGATGGGTTTTAGTCAGTAAGAGTCTGACACTCCCTCCCGCTCCGCCCAGAGTGGGAGAAGTCATTTGATGATTTCCCATCCTAAAAAAAAAAAAAAAGGCCATGCAGTGTTGTTGGGTTTTACTAACCCATAGACTGGATCTAATGTTACGTAGGACTAAATGAAAATGAAAAATCATTTTCTTTGTTTTTCTATGTCTTTAAATGTGTTATATAGATATTTTACTTATTTGTTATACATACGTGATACTACTTTTATAATAAAAATCAATTGGCTTGCATAATGTGTAATAATTTATTTTTAATTTTTTTCGGCGTCCTCCCTTGCAGCCTCACTGAATTGAAGCAACTGCGCGGCACTTAAACGGTCCAGCTTTGCATTTTAGTAGGCTTCCTCTGCTGCCTTTAATAGCCACTTCCTCTCCTGCATTTTCATCTGGCGCAGTTCTTCCTCTCTTCCTTGAATCCGCTTTAAGTTTTTCACTTTTAGCAAATGTGATTCTTGATCTCGTTCCTCATTCCCTTTTAAATTTTTTGGCCGTGCCTCAGACTCCATGCCCTCGGACTCACAGCCTACATGTTATTTGGTACTTACGCGGTACTTGCGCGTATTATTTATGGAGTTATATTCTTGGGTCAGGCGAACCCAAGCATTTTTTTTTGCTGATGGGCTGCCCGTCCACGTCGTACATAAATGGAGCTTGTACTTGCGCACAAGTTCCAGTAAGCAGGATTTTTCTCCGGAGGTAAAGCAAACCTTGAGGCCATTTTAAATTCTTGAGAATGATTCTTGAATGATGAAAAAATATTTATTTGAAAGTTAATCCGTTTTGTGCGGTTTTATGATTTTGTTCTTTGACAGATGATGTCAACCAAGAGCATTCGATCGAACATCAATTTATGACATCTCTAGCATTGTGACGTATTCTATTAAAACATTTTTAGCATTTATAGCAGCTTGCAACCTTCATGCAACATACTTATTTTGAGTTTGATATGGGCAGCATGTTTTGCAGGTAGATTAAGGTGAGTACTCATATGAGCATTTCAACGTATTGTAATGTTTTTACGAAAGCTTGGCACGGTGTTCAACGTATTTACTTGTAACATTCCTTTGGTTTCCGTCAAGAATTTGTGTGATGTAACATTGGTTGATAATTTTAGGAATAATGATAAAACTACAATTTTGCGATTGAAAAGATGTAAAAGGACAATAAAATAAAAGAATATGTTTAGATGGTTTAGACATCTTGATAGAACGAGTAAAAGGCGACTAAAAAAAACCGAAAGAGAACGTAGGAGGACATACTTTATTGGTACCTAAAGGTTTCTTAAAAAAAGTCAGGTGGCAGTGCTCGAGTCCTGCGTGCGTGTCGCCGCGTGTTCTCAGATATATGAACGTGAATGAAGCAAAAGTAGTACCTAAATCAAGTTTTAACAAAGTGTTAAGCAGCTTGGTGTCTTCATGACTTGTTGAAAATACATGTTTTAGCTAGTCTGTACTCACCCTATGAACATAATTTTGTAGGCGTGTCGGAGGCGGTGGCCTGCAGTGGTTTCCTTGTTACCATGGCAACAAAGACCGTTTCAAGCAAAAAAATGGTCTTAAGCAAGTTTTTGGAATACGGGTGTTAGTTTAGAATAGATTCGTTAATTCGCAAACGGATTGCAGGTCGACATAAAGTGGCATTGAATTGATTTTCGTGGCGTGTGATGCGCGCGCGTCGGTTATGAATGGGCCGCAGTGAATCACGCGCGCCCATTCATGCCGCACCGCCTCCGCACGCCGCACGCGCCTCACCGAACAAACGCATTATTTGCCAATACAGCCGTATTGTCTTTCATTTCCACCATCAACCTCTCACTTCCTGCCAGCGATAACGCTCATTATATGCTCGTACTTCACTATCATTACTGTCTTAGCCAGATACCGTGCTCTGATACCTTTTAATTCTATATGAGGCTATTGCATTAAATGTCGATTTCCCGTTTGAATCCTGAGTCGTGAAATTTGAAATGAGACGTTAAAGTTCGATTAATGACCGCCCGTTACTGTATGCCTTGTCTAGTATAGTTTGTGTATAGCCCTGACTTGAGGCCTCGACAACAATCACTTTGACATTAAATGATTTGACATGAATACTTAGTTCAGTATTTTATTATTTTTTTTTACTTTACTTATTTTTATTTTTTATGTGTGTGTTTATTTGACATGAATATTTACTTGTGACTGTCATGACATTTAATGATTTGACATGAATACTTAGTTCAGTATTTTATTATTTTTTACTTTATTTTTGTTTATTTTATGTGTGTTTGACATTTCGTATTTTTATTGACATTCGAATTTGAATTGTAATATTATTATTTATTTAATTTAATTATTGTGAATGTGAGGACCTTGTGGGTCACTTTTTGTTGTTTTTTTTCCCACGACTGTCTGGCAGTTTGAGTACTATAAGCGACCTACCCAAATGTCCTTTCTTTGGTATTGTTCGTCGTTTCGTTGAGCTCCTTGAGTTAAAAGTCGAGCTACACGATAACTGACAAATGCTTGCACTGATTGGACAGGTCCACTCAAATCTGTATGGTTCTTTCTTCAAAAGACCATCTCAGACACTAATCTGCATAGTTCTCATGTGAGTTGAACAAGATTGTCTGGACTTTAAAAGAGACTATGACCTCTGAGTTTGTTTCGGCTGTTTCTTCTCAGAGTAGTCAGGTACGAAACACCGGCCCCATCTAGTTTAAAAACATGACGTGTAAAAGTGTTTGAGAAAACCTACTTACTGAATAAATATCATTTATCATTTATCATTTATCATTTATATTGAAACATTATGTCAACAAAATGGTGCCTTGACCTCTTCTAGTAGTGAGTTCACGCGAACTTGTGAGTGAAGTCGTGATACTTGAAGCGACACTGAGCTTTATATCAGCACCTTTTAATCGACACTTTGAGAACGTCGCAACACAGAAGGGAACTCCATCTATTATATCGAGGAGTTCATAAAAATTCTATCGTTCTTTCTGACATCTCTTAGTAAATGAGCATACTTAATTATACTTCGGGTCATTTGCCATTCTCTTCAACATAAAAACCAAGAATTAATGCTGAAATACTTTTATATGAGCTAATTTAAATAATTCAATGCAAATTCGACATAAAAATTAATGGTTCGACTTAAATGGAATCTAATTCCTGATTGGGCACGGTGGGATTATTAGTTTATAAGTATTATACTTATAGATACCCTAGAAGAAATACCAAAATATTTGTCCGAGGTATACTTGAAAGTCGGATTTATATAATTAATGGTAGATAATTATGGCAGGTAATCATAATGAATAGTGTTGTTCCGTAACCACTTATACAATGTTCAAGAAATAATATTTTATAATTGTTTTCGTTCCAACTTTCTGCAATAAAACGAGCATTGCACATATTATTAATTCCATGTTGTAAATTGAATAAGTAAGCTTTTCTAGATAATTGAAATAATATCGAATGCTAAAGGGCTTTAAAAATATCTGGTTTGCTCATGATATTGATTATATTGCGCTTTAAACTATATACTATTTAGATCGCCTCACAACATAATTAGGCTCGGCTTCTTAGGTACTGGTGTGGCCACTTAGCGTGTCGTTTATTGAATGTGTATCGGCCGAGGAAAGTTTTAATGCTTTTTAATGAATTTAAATGTATTCTTAATTACAAACTGGTCCAGGTGCGTTAACCTGCATTTAGGGTACGTACCTATATCGTATTAATTGTCGCTCACTCTACTTACCGTTTTCCAAAACGACTTTGCATTCGATCAATTAATTAGAAACCAAGCTCGTTTCAAAGATACGTGCGGCATTTATTTGTACTTACATGCATCGCATGAAGGAAAAATGGGATTTGAAAAACAAAAGGTAAATAAACAAAGAAACACTAAACTCGTTGCAAGTCGGCTTTAGAGCCATTTTATATTTGAAATAAACGATTTGACGTAGGAAATTAAATGTCATAAGAACCTGATAGAGAACTATCAAACAAATTTGTTCGAGCCGTTTCAAACGGTTCTCTGCCTTTTCGCCTAAATAATCATTTGCCAACTTAATCATATAATTTTATTTTATTTACCAACCTCACAGTTACTGTACGTTTGGTCTGCTGTCGACACTTTTTAAAATGCCAACTATTCATTTAGCAAAATGTAACGCCAAAAAATACGTTTGATTTGAAATACCAAAATTAGTAAATGATCACCAAAAATAACCACCATTTTATCGTGAAATTAGAACCAAAAATTTATTTTTTTAGGTAATGACCACCAGAAATTGAGCTGTTATGGTGCAAGACTATAACAGTTCATACATCCTAGTCGAGGGAGACCTGGTCGACGGAGCCCCGCTCGGCGGAACTCCTACTTCTTAATGGTTTATAAAAAAAAATAACCACGAAGGGTATGGCGACATACCCTTCTAACCTAATCTATCAGTGTCGGGGTGCCCTAAGTCGGCCTAGGCAAAACTAGTTTGTCATCAAACACCTCATTAAAATATGGTGTTCAATTTACTACATTCGGTGATCAATTGATATTTTAGGTGATAGATGTTAGTGGTCACAAAGTTATTTTTGGTGGTCATTATATTTTCCCCTGTTTATATTTTATCATTACATCAATGTATGAAAAGGGAACTGCTATACTGACAAAACGTCATTCGTCTAATAGTTGTGTGGCCTAGTGAAATGTTTGACAAATGATAAATGTCCCAAACGTTTTGTGTCACTATAATAATCAGCTTAACAATAATTATCTTGTCTTCGTCTTCCGAGATTTATTATTACTTACTATGTAGTTGTCCTGGCAACACGAACAGTATCCGCACGTATGTTTAGCGTTATAGGAGAAAAAAACAGCCGTTTCTTTCCCGCAACGATAACGCTAGGCGCGCGCGCCTCTTATAGCTCATTATCGTTCGTGCGCTCACGACGTTCGCGCGTAGGCAGAAATACAATAAAATTAATTTTGCTTAAAACATGCCTAAACGTAAGAACGAAAGTAAAGAGGAAAAGTGGTTAAGAAAAATAAAAAGGTATGAAGATAAGTTGAACAATCAGAAAACGAGGTCGAGAATTATGTACTCCAGTGACGAGGAAGATGTGCAAAATGAAGGTAGAAGCTTTTTAATTTTAATTTTTTCTTAAAGTGAAAGTGATAGATTCATCATTTTATGATAATTTTACTCCGCCTCGAGTCAATGCGAGACATTGACCAATGGCTATTGAGCAAAGCTTCGAGCTAACATGCGATGTTAGCCAACAGCTATTTTCCGCTCCGAGTTAACACGAGATGTTAACCAGTAGCAAATGTAAAAACTTAAAATACTGATTAATACTTTGTCTGTTATGGCATAGCTTGTTAATTGCACGGCTTTTTAGCTAGCGCATAAGATTTTCATTTTTTATGCAAGTACCCACAAAAAAAAAAAAAAAAAAACTACTTTTTTATTTTATCCGTTTTCAGATCATCTCGAAAACGGAAGTTTGATTATAAATCCTGAATGCTCCGAAGTTGGGAATATGCCTGATCCAGTTAATGAGCTAGTAACAGAGGATTTAGTACCCGATCCACCTATCGAGGCAAACACTGATCCAGAACTAACAGTTGTTACTGATGTAGATCACGACATAGACACAGAAATGCTTAAAGTCCTTGGGGACTTAGAAACTGACGATACGGAGTGGGGTGACAACGTTCAGAGTGACATAGCCCAAAGAGTCCAGTTAATAGTCATTAACGGCCTGAAAAAGGACCTCAAAGACGATTTGTCGAAGAAATACCTTTTCCCCAAAAATATACCATTGCTTAAAGCCCCGGCATTGAATCCTGAAATTAGCTCCATGCTAAACGAATCATCCCGTAATAGGGATAAGAGGCTATGCTCCAAACAGGAGCAGCACGGCCGGGCCTTGGCAGCAATGACCAGAGCCATGTCTTTGTTATTAAAAAAGAACCCAGACATTTCAGAAGTTTTACGTATATTAAACGACTCACTAAAACTTATACTCGCACTACTTAGAGACAGACACTCGAAAATCTTTAATCATTAGCATGATAGATAAATCTTTGGTGGACTCATTTAAAGACAGGAAGAGGGACGAATTTTTATTCGGCGATAAACTCGGAGAGCTCGTTAAGAGCTCCAGGGGCATAAAAAAGACTAGCCAGTTGATCCAAGCGCCCTCAACGAATAATTTAAACTGGAAAGGCCCGCCAGCACGACCTCGTCCGCAGAAGAGCAACCAACAGCAAGCAAGTCGGTCCGGCGGGTATCAAACACAATACGCGAGTCGGCGCCGAGTACTTCAACCACCGGCTCCGCCGGCAGCTCGCCGCCAGCCACCGCCACCAGCGCCGCGTCGCCAGCACCCCACCTACGCGCTCCCGTACACGGCACGCCGCCCGCCACCGCCGCCACCGCCACCTCGAGGGACGTGAATTCTCAGGTGACTCACGCAGGACGTTTACGTCATTTCCTAAACGCATGGAAATATATTACGAATGATAAATTCATTTTAGACACTATTATAGGTTATCGAATACCCTTCAAAGAAATACCCCAACAACACCCGATATCTGGTGTTACACGAAATTATTCTAAGACCGAGACAGTTGCGATAGATAAAGAAATTAAACATTTACTCGAAATTAAAGCAATAATGAAATGTAACCCTTCTAAAGACCAATTCGTTTCCGACATATTTCTAACCCCAAAGAGTGATGGATCGATGAGATTTATTTTAAACCTTAAAAAATTAAATAAATTCGTACATTGTGACCACTTCAAAATGGAGGACATAAGGACGGCACTGCGGCTTATGTCTCATAATTGTTTTATGGGAAAAATCGATATTAAAGAGGCTTATTTTTTATTACCAATTCAATCGCAAGATAGGAAGTTTTTGCGATTTTTTTATAAGGGACTTTATGAATTTACTGCATTACCATTCGGTTTGTGCTCGGCGCCTTTCATTTTTACAAAAATTATTCAACCAGTGGTTTCATATTTACGATCTAGAGGTTTCTTATCAGTAAGGTACCTTGATGATTTTTTATGCCTAGGAAAATCTTATGAAGATTGTTTAAATAACATAAGTGAAACTATTAAGTGCCTCACAAACTTAGGTTTCGTTATAAATTACAAAAAATGTATTTTAATACCTAAGAAAACATGTAACTTCCTAGGTTACGATCTTGATTCAAAGGCTATGACTATACAGCTGCCAATTGGGAAAAGACAAAGAATTTCCCATGCATTAGATAGAATGATTGATATTTTGATAAATCGCGAAAACATAAGTATACGACAGCTAGCAAAATATTTAGGTACCCTTGTTGCAGCCTGTCCAGCAATACCCTACTCGTGGCTGTATACTAAATCTTTAGAGAGAGCCAAGTACTTGGCTTTGTTGCGCAATGGCAACAGTTATGATAGGTTCATGGTCATTCCAAGTAGTTTATATGAGGATCTGCTGTGGTGGAAACGCAATATTGGAACGGCAATTCAGCCTATTGAAAAAATTCAATACGATATCGAAATTTTTACCGATGCTTCTACTACAGGTTGGGGCGCGTCTTGCAACGGTCATCACACGGGTGGATTTTGGACCAAGGAGGAACAATCCAATCATATCAACTACTTGGAATTATTGGCCGTTTATTTTGGCCTCATGTCATTAGCCAAAAATAAAAACAGTTGTCATATTTTAATGAGAATCGATAACACGACTGCCATTTCTTACGTGAACCGCATGGGAGGAATACAATACCCCCACCTGAATCACATAACTAAACTCATATGGAAGTGGTGTGAAGCCAGAAATATTATTATCTTTGCTTCATACATTAGATCATCAGAAAACTTTGACGCAGATAGGGAATCTAGGAACGTGAATATAGATACTGAATGGGAGCTCAGTTCCGACGCTTTTGCAAAGATAACTAAGCAATTTGGTACTCCGAATATTGATTTATTCGCGACACGAATCAACACTAAATGCGCCGACTATATATCATGGAAACCGGATCCTTACGCGTTTAATATAGACGCCTTTACAGTAAATTGGAATACTTATAATTTTTACGCATTCCCACCATTTTCTTTAATCTTAAAAACCATAAATAAAATCATTTTCGATCGTGCACAAGGGATCGTAGTAGTTCCCTATTGGCCATCACAGCCATGGTTTCCTTTATTTAAATCTCTTTGCACAAAGGAACCTGTTTCGTACCATGCGTTTCCGAACGCATCTTTTGTTGTCCGAGCATCTTACATTGTTTTGACGTTTGAACTATCACTGATATATCTAATCTGTGCTTCTCACTTGTCTGTGGATGTTTTTCGGGATCTCATTGAATTGTTCATAGATTGGTTAAAATAATTAAAATCGCAGATAATCTCCTTTTGTTTTGCACGATTTGCTGATAATTCAGTGTAAACCGGACTACACGCCCCAATTGAGTAACAAACCGGGCGGATTTCTTCATTGTTCACGCAATATTGAGGTTGTGTAAGCCACGCGGGTGAAATTGAAAAAGACAAGACAAGTGTGACGGTGTGCCTTGAACTATTGTTGTGCGTCGTTCCGGCCTGCACGCTGCTGAGACAGCGTCATTTGAACCGGTCGGATCTGCCAAGCTACCACACTCACCTCCGAATTACACGATACATTTACACACACGCATTTACATACATTCTTGCGGATACGGCTTGGTCAAGCACTGGGCATCCCCTTCAGCCCACCGGCATCAGGTAAGATACTTATTAAAGGGCATCTTAACTTGAATTGTCTCCGCGTATCGCGGACATCTCGTCCCCAAACTTGCCCTGGTTTGGGAACGAACATTTTGGTAGCAGAGCGTGGTTTTATTAGTACAAATTCAATTTACTTGGTGTCTGGTCAAATTGGAAGTCTGGAACATTGAACTGATTTGTTGCGTTGTCAGCCGGGCTCTCACATTTAATTTAGAATTAATTGCATTGGCACACCTAGATACGTTTCTGTTCTGCTGGTAAAATAAGAATATTGTTGCTCAGTGTATTGGATTTATGTTTGAATTGTATATATGTGATAGTTAAGATTGATTGTTGATTTTATTGTGCATCAAGTTGTTTATAATCTGTCAGCAACAATCTTTGGCAAGGCAGATCAGTACTTGGAAAAAGTACAGGGTCGGATCTAGACCAAAATTAAATTGAATTTAAGTTTTGTTGTTGAATATTATTGTTATATTAATTTACTTGTTGTGATATTTGGTTGCAATGGCCACACTGAAGGCTGTAAAGGAGGCGGCCGCTGGTTTGGTCTCACAGCTAAGATGGTTCACCTCAGCTGCGGCCACAGTTGAGCGTGTGGACCTGGAAGAGGTCACGCTTGCTCGATTTGAGCAGCTAAAGGAGAGACTCAGCGATGTGGACGCTACATTCACCCGCTTCAACGAGCTCATCGGGGATGTGAGTTTGGAGCAGTTGGGCCAGGCAGCCCGTGACAAGGTTGCTGCGGATTATGACCAGATCTTGTCACTGGGGGATACCTTGACTCTGCGAGCCCGGGGAATTTTGAAAAGCCGGATGCCTGTCCAGGCCAAGCAGGAGGCCTCGGTTGTTACAGCCCCCGGACTATTGAGTAGGCTGCCCACTCTGGAACTGCCACATTTTGATGGTCGCTTGGACCACTGGCTGGGCTTCCAGAACCTGTTCGAGAGTTTGGTCGATGCGCGCTCGGACCTCAGACCTGCCCAAAAGTTGGCCTATTTGTTATCAGTCCTGGAAGGTGAGGCCCGAGCCTTGGTGCAGCATTTGTCAGTGACGGACTCAGCCTACTCTACCGCTTTGGAGCTCCTCTCCCGGCGGTATCAGAACAAGCGCTGCCTGGCTGATGTGCACATTGGTCAGATCTTGGGCCTGCCGGCGATTGCCAGCGTGTCGACGTTGCGCGCCGACCTATTGAACCCATTGGTCTCGGCGACCAACGCCTTGCGACGCTTGCAGTTGCCGGTGGACCAGTGGTCCTACCTGTTGGTGCACGTCATCCTGCGGTTGCTCCCCGCTGACTTGAGGTCCCGCTTCGAGCAGAGGTATGGTGGGGACAGTGCCACCCATCTCCCCCCCTTTGACGACCTCCTCAAATTTTTGGAGGATGAATGTCGTTTCCAGGACAACGTTCGTGGTGCCACGGGGACACGCCAATCGCCTTCTCGTCCAAGGGACCAGGGACGGATTAGGGCCAAGGGGCCTGTTGCTAGTCGCCCCGCCCCCCGTTTTGCTGGCACCCGGAGTCGTCCTGATTGCGACTATTGTAAGGCCACGGGACATGGTATGGCAAGTTGCCCGGAATTCTTGGCCTTGCACGTGAGTTCCCGTCGCCGAATTGCCAACGCACGCCGCTTGTGCTTTTCTTGTTTGGGGGCTCACTTTCATCGGGACTGTCCCAAGCCCCGCCCGTGTGGAATTTGTGAGGGCGCTCACCTTGAGATTTTGTGCGCCAACGCGAACCGCTCTGGCAGACCAGCTTCTGATGAGGGTTCGCGCAGGGGGGGGTATGACGGAGACGAGCACCGGGCCTCGGGCACGCCGGTTGGGAACCGGGTAGAGGCCCGCAATTTTGATGACCGTACTCCACCCCCCGCTCAAGCTGAACGGGAGCCGCGCGCGCGCCATTTGGTCTCCCCTCGCAATGGTGATCGGGAGCCGCGCGCGCGCCATTTGACCTCCCCTCATAGGGACAATTGCACGGCGGCTGCTCGGCAACAATGGCCAGACCAGCACCGCTACCTTTCCCCTCCTCTGGCGGAACGCCCCCGGTTGGAGTCGCGCCCCCCGCCCTTCAGGCATCCGGTGGGATATGCCCTTCCAGCGATGGCAAGCAGCTCGAGACACCGCGCGGACGAACCATTCGAATGCTACCCTCGTCGTGACCGACGACAGCCTGGATGCGGCGATCGGTCGCCGCCCAGGCATTGCTAGGAAATTGGCGCCTGCCCCGCTAAAGGACCCCCCCAGATCGAGACGGTTTTGTTGCCAACGGCCTCGGTCAAGGTCTGGGGACCCTTGGGTGACTCGATTGTGGTCCGTGCCATTTTGGACACGGGAGCCCAGGGTTGCCTTTTGTCGTCTTGGTTAGCGGAACAGGTCGGCCTGAATGTGAACGACTTTTCAGGCAAGATTCAGGGAATTGGCGAAACGGCTGTCACCACTGTTGAGGGAAGGACCTGGCTTGAAATCACCCCTGTGAGTTGTCTGTACCCTAAAATTGATGCTCCTGCCCTTGTCCTGCCTAATATATTGGGTGACCATCCCCAATGTCAGTTGCCTTTGGATGTTTTACGGTTGACGTCAGGCCTGGATTTGGCTGACCCCCGGTTCGATTCCCCTTGTACGGTGCATTTGTTGTTGGGCTCCGATGTGCTGGGGAGAATAATGTTGGGAAATATGAAGGTCTTGCAGCCGGAGACCCCACGGCGTCATGAGAGGGGCTTGGTGGCTGTCTCAACCATCTTTGGCTTTGCAGTGATGGGCCTAGCGTTGAAAGTTCCCCCTCCACCTGAGCCTGATTTTGTGTTGACATCCGGCTCCGCTCTCTCTGACGCCGTTCAGAGGTTTTGGGAAGTTGAGGAGCCCCCTCAGGTGGCCCGCTTGAATCCGGAACACGAGGAGTGCGAGTTGTTCTATCAGAACAACACCGGTCGACTCCGTTCCGGTCGGCTTGTAACCCGGCTGCCGTTTGTTGCGGTGCGACCACCTCTCGGCCAATCCAGATCCACGGCCGAAAAGAGATTGTTGGCAATGGAGCGCCGCATGAGCAGGGACCCGGTGCTGCGGCAAAAATATGTAGACTTTATGCGTGAATACGCAGACTTGGGACACATGTCGGTGTCAAACTTGAATTGGCGCTCAGTCGAGCATTTCTTCCTGCCGCATCACGCGGTCCTCAAGCCATCCACCGGGAAACTGCGCACAGTGTTTGATGGGTCTGCGCGGACTTCTTCCGGCGTCTCGTTGAATGATTGCTTGCATTCCGGCCCCAAATTGTTGAGGGACCTTTGTGACGTCATCACGTCTTTCCGTCGTCATCAAGTAGTCTTTGTGGCCGATATCAAAATGATGTTCCGGCAAACGGTTATTCACCGAGATGACAGACGTTATCAGTTGATCCTGTGGCGGGAAAATCCCCAGGACCCCATGATTGTATACGAGCTCAACACGAATACGTACGGCCTTCGATCAAGCCCCTTTGTCGCTATTCGTTCGCTTTGGGAGCTCGCGGATCGGGAGCGTTTGAGGTTCCCTCGGGCGTCCGCCATCTTGAAAACCGACCTATACGTCGATGACGTCTGTACTGGAGCTTCCACCGTTGAGGAAGCTATCCTCTTGCGTGACGAGTTGGTTCAGATTTTGGCCTCCGCTGGCTATGAGTTGCGTAAATGGGTGTCCAACTCGCCAGCGCTATTGGAAGGAGTGTTGGAGGATCATAGGCAGGATCCTCACTTGTTTGAGAACGTTGACAACCCCGCCATGATGGCCGTCCTCGGCGTTCAGTACCGACCAGTCCAAGACACCTTTACCTATGATGTCGACTTGGAGTCACCAACCACTTGGACTAAACGACTGGTGTTGTCTACTGTCGCGAGGACCTTCGACCCTAACGGTTGGATCTGCCCGGTACTGTTTTGGGCGAAATGCTTCCTTCAGCGCCTTTGGACCGCTGAACTTGGTTGGGACGAGCCACTTCGGGAAACCCTGTTGGACGACTGGCTCCAATTTGTATCTGCACTCCCTGCGGTCAACGAGGTCGCGCTACCACGTGCCATCCTCCCCCCTGGGGGTTATACTGCTACCCTTCACGGGTTTTGTGACGCGTCTTCGAACGGTTATGCCGCCGTTGTTTATCTGCGCACCGTCAGCGCGACAGGCCAGGTGAAGTTGTCACTGGTCATGGCTAAGAGCAAGGTGGCCCCCCTCCGGACGGCATTGACCATCCCTAAGTTGGAGTTGTCAGGGGCGGCGCTTCTTGTGCGGCTACTGAACCACGTTGCGCATACCTTGGGTGGAACTGTGGACATTCGAGCTTCTTACGCATGGACTGACAGTCAAATTGTTCTGTGTTGGTTGAAGACGTCCGTCCACTCTTTGGAGGTCTTTGTTGCAAACCGAGTGTCTCAGATTCAGAGTTCTGAAACATCTTTGATTTGGAGGCACGTGCCCGGAGACTTGAACCCCGGCGACGTAGCCTCACGCGGGTGCATGGCCCCCCGTTTGATTGCTCACCCCCTTTGGTGGGGACCGGACTGGTTAACTCGCCGCGAGGATGATTGGCCACGAACGCCAGTCTTGATGTCGGATCCTTTGCCCGGACTTAAGGTGTTCGCTGTTGTGACAAGGGACCCTCCGTTTGACCCTGAAATTTTGTTGAATCGGTACAGCTCCCTCGACAAATTGTTGAACGTTACCTCGTGGATCAGGCGCTTTGGTCATAACTCTAGGAATCCAGGGGACAAGCGCCTGTCACTGGTCCTCTCTCCTCAAGAGCGACAGGAGTCACTCCTCTTTTGGGTTCGCTCCGTGCAGGCTGCCCACTTTGAAAGGGAGATCGAAACCTTGAAGTCTGGCAGGGTTAAGTTGTCGGGAGCCGTTAGTAAGTTGAACCCCTTTTTGGATGATACGGGTCTCTTACGTGTTGGAGGACGGTTGAGGCACTCTAGCCTTCCTTATGGGGCCCGTCACCCCCTTTTGTTGCCCAAGGAGGGCCATTTGGTCAAATTGTTGGTGACCGATCGTCACATCAAGAACTCGCATGCCGGTTGCAATGCGCTGTTGGCCATTCTGCAGCGAGAGTTTTGGATTTTGTCGGCTCGTCGTACTATTCGTAGCATTGTCTTCCGTTGCATGCCGTGCTATCGGACTAAGGCTTCCACTATGCAGCCCCTAATGGGAGACTTGCCGGCTGATCGTGTCAATGAGGCGAGGCCTTTTGCTGGCGTCGGAACGGACTTTGCTGGTCCCTTTTCGGTGAAGACGTCCACCCTTCGTAATAGTAAGATTGTCAAGGCTTATTTGTGTGTTTTTGTCTGCCTATCAACCAAGGCAGTGCATTTGGAGCTGGTAACCTCCCTCTCGACAGAGGCCTTTGTAGCAACATTGGATAGATTTGTGTCTCGCCGTGGGTTGCCTTCTTTGATTAGGTCTGATTGCGGTACCAACTACAAGGGTACAAGTAACTATTTGAAGGAGGTATACGCCTTCCTTAATGAGAGCCAGGTTGACATTGGTAACGAATTGGCCCGCCGAGGAGTCACTTGGTTGTTTGACCCGCCAGCCTGCCCCCATTGGGGGGGTATTTTTGAGGCCGCGGTGAAAGCGGCAAAGGGGCACTGGCGGAGATTGTTGGGAGACACCGTTCTCACCTTTGAGGAATTAGCTACGGTATTTTGCCGCATTGAAGCTGTGCTAAATTCACGCCCGTTGTGCCCGCTTTCTTCGGACCCGAACGATTTGGAGGCTCTAACACCGGGCCATTTCTTGATTGGACAGCCACTTGTCGCCCTGCCGGAGTACCCTCTTGTTGATGTGAGCCAAAATCGGCTATCGCGGTTTCAATTGGTGCAACAGCTCGCTCAAAACTTTTGGAAGCGTTGGAGCTTAGAGTATCTGCACATCCTCCAGCAGCGCGTCAAGTGGACGGACAAAACTCATCCGCCCAAGATCGGAGACCTCGTCCTGGTTAAGGATGCCAACCTTAAGCCTTTGTATTGGCGCCGGGGGCGCATTCTTAACTTGGTGGCTGGCACCGACGGGGTCCCTCGTTTTGCTGAGGTTTTGGTAGACGGCTCAGTCATGAAGAGAGCGGTCGCAACTTTGTCCAGACTTCCAATTGATTAGCGGACGGTTAGGCCCGTCCGGGGGGGGTAGATGTTTCGTACCATGCGTTTCCGAACGCATCTTTTGTTGTCCGAGCATCTTACATTGTTTTGACGTTTGAACTATCACTGATATATCTAATCTGTGCTTCTCACTTGTCTGTGGATGTTTTTCGGGATCTCATTGAATTGTTCATAGATTGGTTAAAATAATTAAAATCGCAGATAATCTCCTTTTGTTTTGCACGATTTGCTGATAATTCAGTGTAAACCGGACTACACGCCCCAATTGAGTAACAAACCGGGCGGATTTCTTCATTGTTCACGCAATATTGAGGTTGTGTAAGCCACGCGGGTGAAATTGAAAAAGACAAGACAAGTGTGACGGTGTGCCTTGAACTATTGTTGTGCGTCGTTCCGGCCTGCACGCTGCTGAGACAGCGTCATTTGAACCGGTCGGATCTGCCAAGCTACCACACTCACCTCCGAATTACACGATACATTTACACACACGCATTTACATACATTCTTGCGGATACGGCTTGGTCAAGCACTGGGCATCCCCTTCAGCCCACCGGCATCAGGTAAGATACTTATTAAAGGGCATCTTAACTTGAATTGTCTCCGCGTATCGCGGACATCTCGTCCCCAAACTTGCCCTGGTTTGGGAACGAACAGAACCACTTATTTTGCCACCTGATAAAAATCTTTTATTCTCATCTTTCAGGAAGACACACCCATTGCACCAACACCTTTCCCTGGCTGTGAGTGTGTTGTCCGGGAGGCCTTTCTGAGGAAAGGTGTTCCTCAATCTGCCCTGGCTGTGATGACATCATCTATCTCCGTCAACACTAAATCGCAATATACTAATAGTCTAAGACAATGGTGGGACTACTGTGCTAACAAAAATTTAGATAGTTTTAACGTAAAAATCAATGACTTATTAGATTTTCTCGCTACAAGTTTCGAATCTGGAGCATCATATGGAACGCTTAATAATCATCGGTCTGCAATATCATTAATATCGACTAATAACATAGGTCAAGACGAAAGAGTGAAACGTTTTTTCAGAGGTATTGTTCGTTCCCAAACCAGGGCAAGTTTGGGGACGAGATGTCCGCGATACGCGGAGACAATTCAAGTTAAGATGCCCTTTAATAAGTATCTTACCTGATGCCGGTGGGCTGAAGGGGATGCCCAGTGCTTGACCAAGCCGTATCCGCAAGAATGTATGTAAATGCGTGTGTGTAAATGTATCGTGTAATTCGGAGGTGAGTGTGGTAGCTTGGCAGATCCGACCGGTTCAAATGACGCTGTCTCAGCAGCGTGCAGGCCGGAACGACGCACAACAATAGTTCAAGGCACACCGTCACACTTGTCTTGTCTTTTTCAATTTCACCCGCGTGGCTTACACAACCTCAATATTGCGTGAACAATGAAGAAATCCGCCCGGTTTGTTACTCAATTGGGGCGTGTAGTCCGGTTTACACTGAATTATCAGCAAATCGTGCAAAACAAAAGGAGATTATCTGCGATTTTAATTATTTTAACCAATCTATGAACAATTCAATGAGATCCCGAAAAACATCCACAGACAAGTGAGAAGCACAGATTAGATATATCAGTGATAGTTCAAACGTCAAAACAATGTAAGATGCTCGGACAACAAAAGATGCGTTCGGAAACGCATGGTACGAAACATCTACCCC
>CATLOM010000023.1:100000-104435 GCA_950022955.1 Xestia ashworthii | reverse complement strand
AATAGACATAATAACAAGCAACTTAACCAAAGCAATTAAAGAAGCATGCGATTCGGCAATGCCAATCAAAACTAGAAAAGAAAACTTTACCTTGCCGTGGTGGTCGGAAAATCTCGAGAAGCTAAAGCAATTAGTCACCACCAAGAAGCGAAGAATCCAGAGCGCTGCTCCTGTCCGAAGATCGAAGGTCGTCGGAGAGTACCTGAAACAGAAAGAAGAGTATGAACTAGAGGAAGCAAAAGCGGCAACCGAGAGTTGGAAAGAGTTTTGCTGCAAGCAGGATAGGGAAGGGGTTTGGGAGGGGATATATAGGGTAATAGGAAGGACTACACGTAGAGAAGAGGATCTGCCCATGGTGAGGAATGGAGAAGAATTAGACGCGAAAGGCTCCGTGAAATTTATCACGGAAACCTTTTACCCGGACGACTCTGTCAGTGCTGACGATGATTACCATTGCCACATCCGCCTGGAAGCAGACAGAGTCAACAAAGAGGAGAACAGGGATAACCTCGATCCGCCCTTCACCATGGCAGAATTGAAAACAGCCAGTGATTCTTTCAACCCCAAAAAGGCTCCGGGAATAGATGGCTTCACAGCCGACATCTGCAGCCGTGCCATTCGCAGTGCGCCAGAGACATTCCTGGCCCTTCTGAACCAATGCCTGGAATATGGGTACTTTCCACAGTCTTGGAAGGAGGCTACGGTTGTGGTTTTGAGAAAACCGGGTAAAGGGGATTATACCACACCGAAAGCATACAGACCAATCGGCTTGCTACCCATTCTAGGTAAAATATTCGAGAAGATGCTGGTGGCCCGCCTCAGGTTCTACATATTACCTAGGATGAGTACTCGCCAGTACGGATTCATGCCGCAGAGGAGCACTGAAGACTCCCTCTATGATCTTATGCAGCACATCCGCAATAAAATTCATGAAAAGAAAATCGTAACACTTGTATCGCTAGACATAGAGGGAGCCTTCGACAGCGCCTGGTGGCCAGCTATCAGAGTCCGACTGGCTGAGGAAGAGTGTCCGGTCAACCTGAGGAGGGTCGTCGACAGTTACCTGAGAGACAGAAGGGTCAGAGTCCGGTACGGTGGAGAAGAGTACTCAAAAGGCACTAACAAAGGCTGCGTGCAGGGCTCCATCGGAGGCCCCTTCTTCTGGAACCTGCTCTTAGACCCACTTTTGAAGACTCTGCAGGGGAGAGGAGACTACTCCCAGGCATTCGCGGACGACGTTGCTCTTGTCTTCGATGGTGACACAGCAACAGAAATCGAGCGGAAAGCAAATGCCACCCTCGACCATGTTCGGGCGTGGGGTGTTAAAAATAAACTCAAATTTGCACCACATAAAACCAATGCGATGGTTATTACCAAGAAATTAAAGTATGATACCCCACGCCTGAGCATGAGCGGGATTGACATAAACGTTTCAAAAGAAATCAAGATTCTGGGTGTCACCATCGACGACAAGCTAACATTTAACACTCATGTGTCCAACGTATGCCGCAGAGCCATAGGTGTTCACAAGCAACTGTGTAGAGCGGCGAGGGTGAGTTGGGGACTAAATCCAGAGGTCATCAAAATTATTTATACAGCAACTGTAGAACCGATCGTCCTGTACGCCGCCAGTGTATGGGCCCCAGCAGCAAGTAAGCTGGGAGTCATAAAGCAGCTGGGTGTCGTGCAACGTGGGATTGCACAGAAAATGTGCAAAGCCTACCGCACTGTCTCCCTGAACTCGGCACTGCTTCTGGCTGGGTTGCTCCCTCTAGATCTCCGGGTCCGAGAGGCGGCCTCACTGTATGAGACCAGGAGAGGTGTACCCCAGGCAGTGCTAGTGGGCAGGGAGGTGGAGCGGGTGGCCTCCGCTATGGAATCCCCGCATCCAGCTAGGCGTATCGACCTGGAGTTCGTAAGTCTGGCTGACCGTGAGCAAATCGACGCCAACGCAAACCTGGAAGTTAAAATCTTCACTGACGGAAGCAAAATAGAAGGGCGCGTCGGAGCCGCTCTTTCCATATGGAGAGGCGACGCCGAGGCGCGTGCTATCAGATTGGCGCTACCGGATTACTGCACGGTCTACCAGGCGGAACTTCTGGCGATATGCCGGGCAACTAGGGAAATCCAGAAGCACTCGGCATCCAGCTTCGGAGTGTACAGCGACTCCATGGCTGCCCTCCAGACAGTGAAAAACCACAGTTGCCTTCATCCCCTAGCAGTGGAAGCCAGGGATAATCTAACGACAGTATCCCAACAAAACAAAATGGTAAACTTGTTTTGGATAAAGGCCCATGCAGGGTTTGAGGGCAACGAAAGAGCGGATCAGCTGGCAAAGGAGGCCGCCCTGAGTAACAAGAGGAAACCTGACTACGACCTGTGCCCGGTTTCTTTCATCAAGCGTCACATTCGTATGGTGACGCTTGATGAATGGAACCAAAGGTATACGGCGGGTCAGACGGCGTCTGTTACAAAAATGTTTTTCCCGGACGCAGTGACGGCGTACAGAACGGTCAAAAAGATAGCAAAAAACCCAATACTAACACAAATTATGACGGGGCACGGTGGGTTCTCCGAATACTTGCATCGCTTCAAGTGTAAGGGGAACCCATCGTGTATCTGTGACCCTGGAGTAAGCGAAACGGTCCCACACCTACTCTTGAACTGCCCGGTGTACGCGACAGAAAGGTACAAATTAGAGAATGAAATAGATATGAAACTCGAGAGAGAAAGCATTAGGGAAATAGTATCTGGGAGAGAAAGACAAAAATTTTTAAACTATTGTATAAAAATCTGCAATAAAGCAATAGAAAGAAACAAAAGTGTTTAAGTTGTTAAAACTATGTTTCAAATATATTAGTACATATATTTTATGTAAACATAGAAAATTAAGAAGTAAAAAAGACCGTAATTAGCAGAATAAGTAGAAATGAAAACAGTATGTAAGATTCATGTTAAAAATGAGAACTAATATTGTATATAGGTTAAGAAGAGAATGTTTTGACACTATGGCAGTGATTTATTTTCCTAAAAATAAAAATAAAAAAGGATAAGAATGTGAAAGAGTAGAATATAAGATAGGATATAAGATAGTTGTAATGATGCAAAGAAACACCTGTAATAGATAAGGAATAGTAATAAAAATAGACCTAAGAAATATGTAATAGAAATAAAATAGTATTAAGATTGCTGAAACAACATCTGTAAAACATCGAATAAAAATAACATCTATGTGTTGAATTGTTTACACCCGAAATAAAAGAAAAATAATAGATAGTACAGAATAGGGAGTAAGTAGAAGGGCGTCCTACCCTTAGAGACAAAAGAAGATAGAATGCTAGAAAGATAAAGTATGAGGAATGAAAGTGCGAGAGGAATAATTGCGAGAACTAGTATGATTGTATAGCCGAAAATAGGCTCCGATCACGTTGGAGGTAGAAGCAAAAAAAAAAAAAAAAAAAAAAAAAAAAAAAAAAAAAAAAAAACCTAACCTAACCTAACCTAACCTAACCTAACCTAACCTAACCTAACCTAACCTAACCTAACCTAACCTAACCTAACCTAACCTAACCTAACCTAACCTAACCTAACCTAACCTAACCTAACCTAACCTAACCTAACCTAACCTAACCTAACCTAACCTAACCTAACCTAACCTAACCTAACCTAACCTAACCTAACCTAACCTAACCTAACCTAACCTAACCTAACCTAACCTAACCTAACCTAACCTAACCTAACCTAACCTAACCTAACCTAACCTAACCTAACCTAACCTAACCTAACCTAACCTAACCTAACCTAACCTAACCTAACCTAACCTAACCTAACCTAACCTAACCTAACCTAACCTAACCTAACCTAACCTAACCTAACCTAACCTAACCTAACCTAACCTAACCTAACCTAACCTAACCTAACCTAACCTAACCTAACCTAACCTAACCTAACCTAACCTAACCTAACCTAACCTAACCTAACCGTGTTTGACGGGGACACAGCGCTGGAAATTGAGGGACAGGCCAATGCCGCTCTCGAACATGTTCGAACGTGGGGTGTCAAAAATAGGCTGAACTTTGCACCGCACAAAACCTGTGCGATGGTTCTAACGCGAAGGCTGAAATACGACACGCCCCGTTTGAGCATGGGGGGGATCGACATTGGAATGTCCCAAGATGTCAAAATATTGGGACTTATCATCGACGCCAAACTCACCTTCAACAAACACGTAGCTGTGGTCTGTAAAAAGGCCATAGCTATGTACAAGCAGCTGGCCAGAGCAGCCCGGGTCAGTTGGGGTTTGCACCCGGAGGTGATAAGGGCTATATACACCGCCGCAGTAGAGCCTACGATTTTGTACGCCGCAAGCGCATGGGCACCTGCCGCCAACAAATTAGGGGTCAGAAAACAGTTAAGCGTGGTCCAGAGGGGGTTT
>CATLOM010000023.1:0-95000 GCA_950022955.1 Xestia ashworthii | reverse complement strand
TATGACATTATTTTATTTAGATTTTAATTTGATTATTTAATTTTTACTTATTGTGTTCCCCCCTTTACAGGGTCACATAAGTACCAGTGTGTCCTCTAAACCTCTCCTCTCGAGCAGATATTGTTGTTCCGTTCCCCTCTTTACAGGGTTCGACACTAGCAATACCTGCTCCTAAATTCATAAGATGTTCCGCACCCCATCCAGCACCGTGAGGGCTCCAGGCTCTAGTGGCTCGCCGCGATCGGCGGAGAAAGCGGTGCCTTCGTCTGTGGTTGCGAGGAGGAGAATCTCCTTCGGAGATGAGACTCCTCCTGCGTCGCGGGTGGGCCCTGCCACTCCGGGGACGCGCCGAGCTGCTATGGATGCCTCAAGACCGCTCATAAGGCCTGAGGCCAAGTGCCGCAGTCGCACCGAGGAGGCGAGAGCTTGCCTAAATAAGGCCAAGCTTAATTTAGGCAACTCTCGCAACCTCAAGGCCGAGATAAAAACTGCGGTGCTTGAAGCCATAAACAGGCTTTATGAGCTGGTCAAGGAGTCCGAGCGAGATAAGGTCCCTTCTGCACCCATCGCCATACTGGAACCCGCGCCCACTGCTGACCGTTGTCCCTATCCAATTTCCACCGAGGTCCTTGCTGGCCAGACTGAGCTCCTAAACAGCTTGAAGGAGCACATCTCGGAGTTAAGAGACAACTCCGAGAAACTCGATGCACTCCGAGACAGTCTGGCCAGCAGGCAAGGGGTGGAGGAGACAACCTACGCGAGCATGGCAGCCGTCAGTAAGAGCCACACCGGGGCTCAAGCCCTGGAGCGAACGACGCTGCACTCAGTGGTTGTCTCCTCAACTCAGGAGATGGATACGGGGGACGAAATACTCGAAAGAGTAAGAAAAGCAGTCGACGCGAAGGAGGGTTGGGTGCGCGTCGAAAGGGTCCGCAAGGCCAAGGACCAAAAGGTTATTATGGGGTGCGCTACGACGGAGGAGAGGAGGAAACTGAAAGTTCGTTTGGAGAAGGCCGGAGAGAACCTCGTCGTCGAGGACGTGAAAAATCGGGACCCGCTTCTGATTCTTAGAGACGTTTTACTCATGCACAGTGACGAGGAGGTGCTGAGAGCCATTAGGAATCAGAACCGGGAAATATTTCACGGGCTCGACGACGAGGAACAGAGGATGGTTGTTAAGTACCGACGGAAAACACGAAACCCGCATGCGAATCACGTTGTGCTTGGTGTGTCCCCTATGATCTGGAGGACGGCGATTGAGGGGGGAAAACTCCGCATCGACCTCCAACGAGTTCGCGTTGAGGACCAGACGCCTCTGGTGCAGTGCACCCGCTGCTTGGCATACGGGCACGGAAAACGCCTGTGCACGGAGCCAGCCGATCTGTGTACCCACTGCGGTGGTGCACACCTCAGGGCAGACTGCCCGGATAGACAGATCGGCAAAGCAGCGGTTTGCGTAAACTGCACCAGAGCAAAACAAGGGGCCACCGAGCACAACGCATTGAGATGTTGAAACTCTCCATGGTGGGGCACGACTCACGCTAGCATACTTACGTCTCAAGTACTGGATCATTGGTGGGAACAGAACAGTGAAAAGAGAACTTAGGCAGTGCGTACGATGTCACCGTTTCAAGACTCAACGAAACATGCAAATAATGGCTGACTTGCCAAAAGAACGAGTTACACCATCGAGACCATTTACAAGCACCGGTGTGGACTTTACAGGACATGTTGACATAAAGATCAACAAGGGGAGAGGCGTAAAAATGTGCAAGGCTTATATAGCCATCTTCATTTGTATGGTTACAAAAGCCGTACATCTTGAGTTGGTGTCTGACCTGACAACTCAAACTTTTCTAGCCGCTTTTAAACGAATGTGTGCACGCCGAGGTACTCCGAAGCATATGTTCTCAGATAACGGGACTAACTTCGTCGGTGCCGCAAGACTACTCCAAGAAGACTTTGAACGAAATAAAACTTTCCAAACTTCTGAGTTTTACGACGAGATGAATAACTTGAAGATAGAGTGGCATTTTAACGCCCCGCTCTGGCCATCAGCTGGTGGACTTTGGGAGGCTGCAGTTAAGTCCATGAAGTATCACTTGAAGCGGGTTCTAGGGGAGCAAAAGCTGACCTACGAACAGTTCACCACATTATTAACTCAGATCGAAGCATGCTTGAACTCACGTCCGCTTTGCCCACTATCTGAAGACATCGAAGACCTAGAATACTTGACACCTGGTCACTTTCTTGTTGGCGGTCCTTTATTGTCTATGTCCAAGGAGGAAGAAGACTTCAATCAGTACGACTTGAGAAACAGATGGAGGCTGGTTGAACAAACTAACTTACACATCTGGAAACGCTGGTCAAACGAGTACCTGCAGCAATTACAAGTACGCAGTAAATGGCAACAAACTAAAAAGAATCTAGCAGTTGGTGACTTGGTGTTAGTTAAAGACGAACATTTACCACCGGGAAGATGGGCTCTCGGAAGGGTGGTGGAACTTCATCCGGGGACTGACGGAGAGGTCCGAGTTGTCACCCTAAAAACTAAAAAGGGACAACTAAAACGACCAATCGTTAAGCTGTCGCCGTTACCGCTCCACCAAAACTTACAAACTACGGAAGAAACTGAACACGGAATAAATCAACAACAACAGCAATCCGAACCTGAAAAACAAAAAAAGCAGAGAGGTCGCAGTATAAATAAAACTAGTCTACTGTCTCTAGTTCTATTATGCATGATGACGATGATGGGAATCACACAAGCGACGCCTGTTACTTCAAGCAACTACAAGGTGACATCAATACTAAACAATCAACCAATATACTTTGATGAAGCCGGCACACTGCAACTTATACACGACGAATGGACGCTGTTGATATATTATAACTTAACTTCATATTTTCAAGCCACGAGCAAGATAAAGTTCTACATCGATCAAATGGATATACTTTGCCGACGAATAGTCCACGAGTACCCACCCTGCGATGCCGTTGTCGACCACCTACGTTACGAATTGAATCACCTTACTGAATACAATTCCATGTTACTATCTCAACATTCAAGGAAAAAACGAGGTTACTTCGATGGGGTCGGAAAATTAGCAGGAACACTATTCGGCGTTCTCGATGTGGATTTTGCCCAAAAATATGAACAGGATATACAATACTTACAAGCAAGTGATAACTATTTACTGCAATTAATGAAGAATCAAACACTGATTATAGAAGCAGAAAATAACATGATTAAGCGAAGTTCGGAATTTATGGATAAACATGCCCCACCATGGAGAGGGCAGGGTTGGGGCGGCGCTATCCTGGTGGAATGGTGCCACCGAAACAAAGGCCCTCAAACTTGCCTTGCCGTCTTACTGTACCGTCTACCAGGCGGAGCTTCTGGCCCTACAGAGGGCGGCAGGAGAAGTGCTCAAGAGTGGTGAAACCACGTTCGGCATCTTCAGCGACTCCAAGGCGGCCCTTCAGTCGGTTGCGAACGTAAGTTCCCCCCACCCCTTGGCTGTGGAAACTAGAGACACCATCCGACGCTGTAGGCTCCAGAACAAGAGTGTCTCCTTGTTCTGGATTAAGGCCCACGCAGGGTTGGAGGGGAACGAGCGAGCCGACCAGCTGGCGAAGGAAGCCGCACTGAGGTCGAAGAAGAGGCCGGACTATGATCTGTGTCCCGTATCATTCGTCAAGCGAAGACTCCGGTCGGAGACCCTTGACGAATGGAACGGGAGGTACGGATCAGGTGAAACTGCCTCGGGCACCAAAATTTTCTTCCCGGACGCGGTGGCGGCGTACAAAACCGTGCGCAAAATGGTCCCCACAAGCATCACCACACAAATACTAACGGGGCACGGTGGGTTCTCTGCATACTTGAGTCGGTTCAAGTGTAAAGAGAGCCCATCGTGCGCTTGCGAGCCTGGCAAGGAAGAGACGGTTCTCCACATTCTGCTGGAATGCCCCATCACCGCGAGGGCTAGATTCGAGGCTGAACAGCAGCTTGGGGTAGAGCTCATTGCGGAAAATCTCCCCAGCCTGATAGCGAGTAAAAATCGAGAATTATTTCTAAAATATTGCGTAGAAATTGCAACCGTAGTGGTAGGAAGAAATAAAGTTTAATAGTTGAAGATACATTTTATACATAGTTTTTCCATACTGAGAGGAGTTGGTCTCTCCGGATTCATTTACAACTAAATTAAATAAATTGCCATAGCCACATAAGAGAATAAATATATGAACAAAACGGCTCTGATAATGTCAGAGGGACACTGGCTAGGCAGGAGTGGTTTTTAGCCGGTTCGAGTCCGGCACTACCTCGACTGTCTCACAAGAGAAATTCCTGTGGGATAGTCGAGGTGTCCGCGGGGATTTCCCACTCCTGCCCAAAATTAAAAAAAAAAAAAAAAAAAAAAAAAACCTAACCTAACCTAACCTAACCTAACCTAACCTAACCTAACCTAACCTAACCTAACCTAACCTAACCTAACCTAACCATCGATATTTTCTCTTCCAGACGTGCGATTTTCAATCTGTTTTCGGTGTTTTTAGACATAACTAGGCCTCCGCCTACGTACTGACCATAACGCGCGCATTTTACACGCGCGTCTGGACTTTATCCCTAAATTCCAGAGATATTCCTCAAAATTAATTATTTTTCCAAATTTTCCTTCACATTTTAAATTAGATTATAGTTGTAATAGTACTCACCCTTCTTCCCTGAATTCTGGTCCGCGTTCCGTGTCCCGGTCTCCAGGTTGTGGGGTGAAAATCAAAATTTTTTCTTTCGAAAACTGGTTTTTTGACCAAAACACAAAATTTTTGTTCGGTCCATAGTAAGTTTTATTCGACAGCTCGCTAGCCCGCGCGGAGACGCGTCTCTGGACCCCTCGCCCGCGCCCCTAGCCCGAATAAAACATACATTTTTCTAAAAAATAGTCATTTTCATACATCTCTGTAAGTACCAAAATCTACCTTAGGAAGCTTGTTAAAAAGTAAAACATCGATATTTTCTCTTCCAGACGTGCGATTTTCAATCTGTTTTCGGTGTTTTTAGACATAACTAGGCCTCCGCCTACGTACTGACCATAACGCGCGCATTTTACACGCGCGTCTGGACTTTATCCCTAAATTCCAGAGATATTCCTCAAAATTAATTATTTTTCCAAATTTTCCTTCACATTTTAAATTAGATTATAGTTGTAATAGTACTCACCCTTCTTCCCTGAATTCTGGTCCGCGTTCCGTGTCCCGGTCTCCAGGTTGTGGGGTGAAAATCAAAATTTTTTCTTTCGAAAACTGGTTTTTTGACCAAAACACAAAATTTTTGTTCGGTCCATAGTAAGTTTTATTCGACAGCTCGCTAGCCCGCGCGGAGACGCGTCTCTGGACCCCTCGCCCGCGCCCCTAGCCCGAATAAAACATACATTTTTCTAAAAAATAGTCATTTTCATACATCTCTGTAAGTACCAAAATCTACCTTAGGAAGCTTGTTAAAAAGTAAAACATCGATATTTTCTCTTCCAGACGTGCGATTTTCAATCTGTTTTCGGTGTTTTTAGACATAACTAGGCCTCCGCCTACGTACTGACCATAACGCGCGCATTTTACACGCGCGTCTGGACTTTATCCCTAAATTCCAGAGATATTCCTCAAAATTAATTATTTTTCCAAATTTTCCTTCACATTTTAAATTAGATTATAGTTGTAATAGTACTCACCCTTCTTCCCTGAATTCTGGTCCGCGTTCCGTGTCCCGGTCTCCAGGTTGTGGGGTGAAAATCAAAATTTTTTCTTTCGAAAACTGGTTTTTTGACCAAAACACAAAATTTTTGTTCGGTCCATAGTAAGTTTTATTCGACAGCTCGCTAGCCCGCGCGGAGACGCGTCTCTGGACCCCTCGCCCGCGCCCCTAGCCCGAATAAAACATACATTTTTCTAAAAAATAGTCATTTTCATACATCTCTGTAAGTACCAAAATCTACCTTAGGAAGCTTGTTAAAAAGTAAAACATCGATATTTTCTCTTCCAGACGTGCGATTTTCAATCTGTTTTCGGTGTTTTTAGACATAACTAGGCCTCCGCCTACGTACTGACCATAACGCGCGCATTTTACACGCGCGTCTGGACTTTATCCCTAAATTCCAGAGATATTCCTCAAAATTAATTATTTTTCCAAATTTTCCTTCACATTTTAAATTAGATTATAGTTGTAATAGTACTCACCCTTCTTCCCTGAATTCTGGTCCGCGTTCCGTGTCCCGGTCTCCAGGTTGTGGGGTGAAAATCAAAATTTTTTCTTTCGAAAACTGGTTTTTTGACCAAAACACAAAATTTTTGTTCGGTCCATAGTAAGTTTTATTCGACAGCTCGCTAGCCCGCGCGGAGACGCGTCTCTGGACCCCTCGCCCGCGCCCCTAGCCCGAATAAAACATACATTTTTCTAAAAAATAGTCATTTTCATACATCTCTGTAAGTACCAAAATCTACCTTAGGAAGCTTGTTAAAAAGTAAAACATCGATATTTTCTCTTCCAGACGTGCGATTTTCAATCTGTTTTCGGTGTTTTTAGACATAACTAGGCCTCCGCCTACGTACTGACCATAACGCGCGCATTTTACACGCGCGTCTGGACTTTATCCCTAAATTCCAGAGATATTCCTCAAAATTAATTATTTTTCCAAATTTTCCTTCACATTTTAAATTAGATTATAGTTGTAATAGTACTCACCCTTCTTCCCTGAATTCTGGTCCGCGTTCCGTGTCCCGGTCTCCAGGTTGTGGGGTGAAAATCAAAATTTTTTCTTTCGAAAACTGGTTTTTTGACCAAAACACAAAATTTTTGTTCGGTCCATAGTAAGTTTTATTCGACAGCTCGCTAGCCCGCGCGGAGACGCGTCTCTGGACCCCTCGCCCGCGCCCCTAGCCCGAATAAAACATACATTTTTCTAAAAAATAGTCATTTTCATACATCTCTGTAAGTACCAAAATCTACCTTAGGAAGCTTGTTAAAAAGTAAAACATCGATATTTTCTCTTCCAGACGTGCGATTTTCAATCTGTTTTCGGTGTTTTTAGACATAACTAGGCCTCCGCCTACGTACTGACCATAACGCGCGCATTTTACACGCGCGTCTGGACTTTATCCCTAAATTCCAGAGATATTCCTCAAAATTAATTATTTTTCCAAATTTTCCTTCACATTTTAAATTAGATTATAGTTGTAATAGTACTCACCCTTCTTCCCTGAATTCTGGTCCGCGTTCCGTGTCCCGGTCTCCAGGTTGTGGGGTGAAAATCAAAATTTTTTCTTTCGAAAACTGGTTTTTTGACCAAAACACAAAATTTTTGTTCGGTCCATAGTAAGTTTTATTCGACAGCTCGCTAGCCCGCGCGGAGACGCGTCTCTGGACCCCTCGCCCGCGCCCCTAGCCCGAATAAAACATACATTTTTCTAAAAAATAGTCATTTTCATACATCTCTGTAAGTACCAAAATCTACCTTAGGAAGCTTGTTAAAAAGTAAAACATCGATATTTTCTCTTCCAGACGTGCGATTTTCAATCTGTTTTCGGTGTTTTTAGACATAACTAGGCCTCCGCCTACGTACTGACCATAACGCGCGCATTTTACACGCGCGTCTGGACTTTATCCCTAAATTCCAGAGATATTCCTCAAAATTAATTATTTTTCCAAATTTTCCTTCACATTTTAAATTAGATTATAGTTGTAATAGTACTCACCCTTCTTCCCTGAATTCTGGTCCGCGTTCCGTGTCCCGGTCTCCAGGTTGTGGGGTGAAAATCAAAATTTTTTCTTTCGAAAACTGGTTTTTTGACCAAAACACAAAATTTTTGTTCGGTCCATAGTAAGTTTTATTCGACAGCTCGCTAGCCCGCGCGGAGACGCGTCTCTGGACCCCTCGCCCGCGCCCCTAGCCCGAATAAAACATACATTTTTCTAAAAAATAGTCATTTTCATACATCTCTGTAAGTACCAAAATCTACCTTAGGAAGCTTGTTAAAAAGTAAAACATCGATATTTTCTCTTCCAGACGTGCGATTTTCAATCTGTTTTCGGTGTTTTTAGACATAACTAGGCCTCCGCCTACGTACTGACCATAACGCGCGCATTTTACACGCGCGTCTGGACTTTATCCCTAAATTCCAGAGATATTCCTCAAAATTAATTATTTTTCCAAATTTTCCTTCACATTTTAAATTAGATTATAGTTGTAATAGTACTCACCCTTCTTCCCTGAATTCTGGTCCGCGTTCCGTGTCCCGGTCTCCAGGTTGTGGGGTGAAAATCAAAATTTTTTCTTTCGAAAACTGGTTTTTTGACCAAAACACAAAATTTTTGTTCGGTCCATAGTAAGTTTTATTCGACAGCTCGCTAGCCCGCGCGGAGACGCGTCTCTGGACTCCTCGCCCGCGCCCCTAGCCCGAATAAAACATACATTTTTCTAAAAAATAGTCATTTTCATACATCTCTGTAAGTACCAAAATCTACCTTAGGAAGCTTGTTAAAAAGTAAAACATCGATATTTTCTCTTCCAGACGTGCGATTTTCAATCTGTTTTCGGTGTTTTTAGACATAACTAGGCCTCCGCCTACGTACTGACCATAACGCGCGCATTTTACACGCGCGTCTGGACTTTATCCCTAAATTCCAGAGATATTCCTCAAAATTAATTATTTTTCCAAATTTTCCTTCACATTTTAAATTAGATTATAGTTGTAATAGTACTCACCCTTCTTCCCTGAATTCTGGTCCGCGTTCCGTGTCCCGGTCTCCAGGTTGTGGGGTGAAAATCAAAATTTTTTCTTTCGAAAACTGGTTTTTTGACCAAAACACAAAATTTTTGTTCGGTCCATAGTAAGTTTTATTCGACAGCTCGCTAGCCCGCGCGGAGACGCGTCTCTGGACCCCTCGCCCGCGCCCCTAGCCCGAATAAAACATACATTTTTCTAAAAAATAGTCATTTTCATACATCTCTGTAAGTACCAAAATCTACCTTAGGAAGCTTGTTAAAAAGTAAAACATCGATATTTTCTCTTCCAGACGTGCGATTTTCAATCTGTTTTCGGTGTTTTTAGACATAACTAGGCCTCCGCCTACGTACTGACCATAACGCGCGCATTTTACACGCGCGTCTGGACTTTATCCCTAAATTCCAGAGATATTCCTCAAAATTAATTATTTTTCCAAATTTTCCTTCACATTTTAAATTAGATTATAGTTGTAATAGTACTCACCCTTCTTCCCTGAATTCTGGTCCGCGTTCCGTGTCCCGGTCTCCAGGTTGTGGGGTGAAAATCAAAATTTTTTCTTTCGAAAACTGGTTTTTTGACCAAAACACAAAATTTTTGTTCGGTCCATAGTAAGTTTTATTCGACAGCTCGCTAGCCCGCGCGGAGACGCGTCTCTGGACCCCTCGCCCGCGCCCCTAGCCCGAATAAAACATACATTTTTCTAAAAAATAGTCATTTTCATACATCTCTGTAAGTACCAAAATCTACCTTAGGAAGCTTGTTAAAAAGTAAAACATCGATATTTTCTCTTCCAGACGTGCGATTTTCAATCTGTTTTCGGTGTTTTTAGACATAACTAGGCCTCCGCCTACGTACTGACCATAACGCGCGCATTTTACACGCGCGTCTGGACTTTATCCCTAAATTCCAGAGATATTCCTCAAAATTAATTATTTTTCCAAATTTTCCTTCACATTTTAAATTAGATTATAGTTGTAATAGTACTCACCCTTCTTCCCTGAATTCTGGTCCGCGTTCCGTGTCCCGGTCTCCAGGTTGTGGGGTGAAAATCAAAATTTTTTCTTTCGAAAACTGGTTTTTTGACCAAAACACAAAATTTTTGTTCGGTCCATAGTAAGTTTTATTCGACAGCTCGCTAGCCCGCGCGGAGACGCGTCTCTGGACCCCTCGCCCGCGCCCCTAGCCCGAATAAAACATACATTTTTCTAAAAAATAGTCATTTTCATACATCTCTGTAAGTACCAAAATCTACCTTAGGAAGCTTGTTAAAAAGTAAAACATCGATATTTTCTCTTCCAGACGTGCGATTTTCAATCTGTTTTCGGTGTTTTTAGACATAACTAGGCCTCCGCCTACGTACTGACCATAACGCGCGCATTTTACACGCGCGTCTGGACTTTATCCCTAAATTCCAGAGATATTCCTCAAAATTAATTATTTTTCCAAATTTTCCTTCACATTTTAAATTAGATTATAGTTGTAATAGTACTCACCCTTCTTCCCTGAATTCTGGTCCGCGTTCCGTGTCCCGGTCTCCAGGTTGTGGGGTGAAAATCAAAATTTTTTCTTTCGAAAACTGGTTTTTTGACCAAAACACAAAATTTTTGTTCGGTCCATAGTAAGTTTTATTCGACAGCTCGCTAGCCCGCGCGGAGACGCGTCTCTGGACCCCTCGCCCGCGCCCCTAGCCCGAATAAAACATACATTTTTCTAAAAAATAGTCATTTTCATACATCTCTGTAAGTACCAAAATCTACCTTAGGAAGCTTGTTAAAAAGTAAAACATCGATATTTTCTCTTCCAGACGTGCGATTTTCAATCTGTTTTCGGTGTTTTTAGACATAACTAGGCCTCCGCCTACGTACTGACCATAACGCGCGCATTTTACACGCGCGTCTGGACTTTATCCCTAAATTCCAGAGATATTCCTCAAAATTAATTATTTTTCCAAATTTTCCTTCACATTTTAAATTAGATTATAGTTGTAATAGTACTCACCCTTCTTCCCTGAATTCTGGTCCGCGTTCCGTGTCCCGGTCTCCAGGTTGTGGGGTGAAAATCAAAATTTTTTCTTTCGAAAACTGGTTTTTTGACCAAAACACAAAATTTTTGTTCGGTCCATAGTAAGTTTTATTCGACAGCTCGCTAGCCCGCGCGGAGACGCGTCTCTGGACCCCTCGCCCGCGCCCCTAGCCCGAATAAAACATACATTTTTCTAAAAAATAGTCATTTTCATACATCTCTGTAAGTACCAAAATCTACCTTAGGAAGCTTGTTAAAAAGTAAAACATCGATATTTTCTCTTCCAGACGTGCGATTTTCAATCTGTTTTCGGTGTTTTTAGACATAACTAGGCCTCCGCCTACGTACTGACCATAACGCGCGCATTTTACACGCGCGTCTGGACTTTATCCCTAAATTCCAGAGATATTCCTCAAAATTAATTATTTTTCCAAATTTTCCTTCACATTTTAAATTAGATTATAGTTGTAATAGTACTCACCCTTCTTCCCTGAATTCTGGTCCGCGTTCCGTGTCCCGGTCTCCAGGTTGTGGGGTGAAAATCAAAATTTTTTCTTTCGAAAACTGGTTTTTTGACCAAAACACAAAATTTTTGTTCGGTCCATAGTAAGTTTTATTCGACAGCTCGCTAGCCCGCGCGGAGACGCGTCTCTGGACTCCTCGCCCGCGCCCCTAGCCCGAATAAAACATACATTTTTCTAAAAAATAGTCATTTTCATACATCTCTGTAAGTACCAAAATCTACCTTAGGAAGCTTGTTAAAAAGTAAAACATCGATATTTTCTCTTCCAGACGTGCGATTTTCAATCTGTTTTCGGTGTTTTTAGACATAACTAGGCCTCCGCCTACGTACTGACCATAACGCGCGCATTTTACACGCGCGTCTGGACTTTATCCCTAAATTCCAGAGATATTCCTCAAAATTAATTATTTTTCCAAATTTTCCTTCACATTTTAAATTAGATTATAGTTGTAATAGTACTCACCCTTCTTCCCTGAATTCTGGTCCGCGTTCCGTGTCCCGGTCTCCAGGTTGTGGGGTGAAAATCAAAATTTTTTCTTTCGAAAACTGGTTTTTTGACCAAAACACAAAATTTTTGTTCGGTCCATAGTAAGTTTTATTCGACAGCTCGCTAGCCCGCGCGGAGACGCGTCTCTGGACCCCTCGCCCGCGCCCCTAGCCCGAATAAAACATACATTTTTCTAAAAAATAGTCATTTTCATACATCTCTGTAAGTACCAAAATCTACCTTAGGAAGCTTGTTAAAAAGTAAAACATCGATATTTTCTCTTCCAGACGTGCGATTTTCAATCTGTTTTCGGTGTTTTTAGACATAACTAGGCCTCCGCCTACGTACTGACCATAACGCGCGCATTTTACACGCGCGTCTGGACTTTATCCCTAAATTCCAGAGATATTCCTCAAAATTAATTATTTTTCCAAATTTTCCTTCACATTTTAAATTAGATTATAGTTGTAATAGTACTCACCCTTCTTCCCTGAATTCTGGTCCGCGTTCCGTGTCCCGGTCTCCAGGTTGTGGGGTGAAAATCAAAATTTTTTCTTTCGAAAACTGGTTTTTTGACCAAAACACAAAATTTTTGTTCGGTCCATAGTAAGTTTTATTCGACAGCTCGCTAGCCCGCGCGGAGACGCGTCTCTGGACCCCTCGCCCGCGCCCCTAGCCCGAATAAAACATACATTTTTCTAAAAAATAGTCATTTTCATACATCTCTGTAAGTACCAAAATCTACCTTAGGAAGCTTGTTAAAAAGTAAAACATCGATATTTTCTCTTCCAGACGTGCGATTTTCAATCTGTTTTCGGTGTTTTTAGACATAACTAGGCCTCCGCCTACGTACTGACCATAACGCGCGCATTTTACACGCGCGTCTGGACTTTATCCCTAAATTCCAGAGATATTCCTCAAAATTAATTATTTTTCCAAATTTTCCTTCACATTTTAAATTAGATTATAGTTGTAATAGTACTCACCCTTCTTCCCTGAATTCTGGTCCGCGTTCCGTGTCCCGGTCTCCAGGTTGTGGGGTGAAAATCAAAATTTTTTCTTTCGAAAACTGGTTTTTTGACCAAAACACAAAATTTTTGTTCGGTCCATAGTAAGTTTTATTCGACAGCTCGCTAGCCCGCGCGGAGACGCGTCTCTGGACCCCTCGCCCGCGCCCCTAGCCCGAATAAAACATACATTTTTCTAAAAAATAGTCATTTTCATACATCTCTGTAAGTACCAAAATCTACCTTAGGAAGCTTGTTAAAAAGTAAAACATCGATATTTTCTCTTCCAGACGTGCGATTTTCAATCTGTTTTCGGTGTTTTTAGACATAACTAGGCCTCCGCCTACGTACTGACCATAACGCGCGCATTTTACACGCGCGTCTGGACTTTATCCCTAAATTCCAGAGATATTCCTCAAAATTAATTATTTTTCCAAATTTTCCTTCACATTTTAAATTAGATTATAGTTGTAATAGTACTCACCCTTCTTCCCTGAATTCTGGTCCGCGTTCCGTGTCCCGGTCTCCAGGTTGTGGGGTGAAAATCAAAATTTTTTCTTTCGAAAACTGGTTTTTTGACCAAAACACAAAATTTTTGTTCGGTCCATAGTAAGTTTTATTCGACAGCTCGCTAGCCCGCGCGGAGACGCGTCTCTGGACCCCTCGCCCGCGCCCCTAGCCCGAATAAAACATACATTTTTCTAAAAAATAGTCATTTTCATACATCTCTGTAAGTACCAAAATCTACCTTAGGAAGCTTGTTAAAAAGTAAAACATCGATATTTTCTCTTCCAGACGTGCGATTTTCAATCTGTTTTCGGTGTTTTTAGACATAACTAGGCCTCCGCCTACGTACTGACCATAACGCGCGCATTTTACACGCGCGTCTGGACTTTATCCCTAAATTCCAGAGATATTCCTCAAAATTAATTATTTTTCCAAATTTTCCTTCACATTTTAAATTAGATTATAGTTGTAATAGTACTCACCCTTCTTCCCTGAATTCTGGTCCGCGTTCCGTGTCCCGGTCTCCAGGTTGTGGGGTGAAAATCAAAATTTTTTCTTTCGAAAACTGGTTTTTTGACCAAAACACAAAATTTTTGTTCGGTCCATAGTAAGTTTTATTCGACAGCTCGCTAGCCCGCGCGGAGACGCGTCTCTGGACCCCTCGCCCGCGCCCCTAGCCCGAATAAAACATACATTTTTCTAAAAAATAGTCATTTTCATACATCTCTGTAAGTACCAAAATCTACCTTAGGAAGCTTGTTAAAAAGTAAAACATCGATATTTTCTCTTCCAGACGTGCGATTTTCAATCTGTTTTCGGTGTTTTTAGACATAACTAGGCCTCCGCCTACGTACTGACCATAACGCGCGCATTTTACACGCGCGTCTGGACTTTATCCCTAAATTCCAGAGATATTCCTCAAAATTAATTATTTTTCCAAATTTTCCTTCACATTTTAAATTAGATTATAGTTGTAATAGTACTCACCCTTCTTCCCTGAATTCTGGTCCGCGTTCCGTGTCCCGGTCTCCAGGTTGTGGGGTGAAAATCAAAATTTTTTCTTTCGAAAACTGGTTTTTTGACCAAAACACAAAATTTTTGTTCGGTCCATAGTAAGTTTTATTCGACAGCTCGCTAGCCCGCGCGGAGACGCGTCTCTGGACCCCTCGCCCGCGCCCCTAGCCCGAATAAAACATACATTTTTCTAAAAAATAGTCATTTTCATACATCTCTGTAAGTACCAAAATCTACCTTAGGAAGCTTGTTAAAAAGTAAAACATCGATATTTTCTCTTCCAGACGTGCGATTTTCAATCTGTTTTCGGTGTTTTTAGACATAACTAGGCCTCCGCCTACGTACTGACCATAACGCGCGCATTTTACACGCGCGTCTGGACTTTATCCCTAAATTCCAGAGATATTCCTCAAAATTAATTATTTTTCCAAATTTTCCTTCACATTTTAAATTAGATTATAGTTGTAATAGTACTCACCCTTCTTCCCTGAATTCTGGTCCGCGTTCCGTGTCCCGGTCTCCAGGTTGTGGGGTGAAAATCAAAATTTTTTCTTTCGAAAACTGGTTTTTTGACCAAAACACAAAATTTTTGTTCGGTCCATAGTAAGTTTTATTCGACAGCTCGCTAGCCCGCGCGGAGACGCGTCTCTGGACCCCTCGCCCGCGCCCCTAGCCCGAATAAAACATACATTTTTCTAAAAAATAGTCATTTTCATACATCTCTGTAAGTACCAAAATCTACCTTAGGAAGCTTGTTAAAAAGTAAAACATCGATATTTTCTCTTCCAGACGTGCGATTTTCAATCTGTTTTCGGTGTTTTTAGACATAACTAGGCCTCCGCCTACGTACTGACCATAACGCGCGCATTTTACACGCGCGTCTGGACTTTATCCCTAAATTCCAGAGATATTCCTCAAAATTAATTATTTTTCCAAATTTTCCTTCACATTTTAAATTAGATTATAGTTGTAATAGTACTCACCCTTCTTCCCTGAATTCTGGTCCGCGTTCCGTGTCCCGGTCTCCAGGTTGTGGGGTGAAAATCAAAATTTTTTCTTTCGAAAACTGGTTTTTTGACCAAAACACAAAATTTTTGTTCGGTCCATAGTAAGTTTTATTCGACAGCTCGCTAGCCCGCGCGGAGACGCGTCTCTGGACCCCTCGCCCGCGCCCCTAGCCCGAATAAAACATACATTTTTCTAAAAAATAGTCATTTTCATACATCTCTGTAAGTACCAAAATCTACCTTAGGAAGCTTGTTAAAAAGTAAAACATCGATATTTTCTCTTCCAGACGTGCGATTTTCAATCTGTTTTCGGTGTTTTTAGACATAACTAGGCCTCCGCCTACGTACTGACCATAACGCGCGCATTTTACACGCGCGTCTGGACTTTATCCCTAAATTCCAGAGATATTCCTCAAAATTAATTATTTTTCCAAATTTTCCTTCACATTTTAAATTAGATTATAGTTGTAATAGTACTCACCCTTCTTCCCTGAATTCTGGTCCGCGTTCCGTGTCCCGGTCTCCAGGTTGTGGGGTGAAAATCAAAATTTTTTCTTTCGAAAACTGGTTTTTTGACCAAAACACAAAATTTTTGTTCGGTCCATAGTAAGTTTTATTCGACAGCTCGCTAGCCCGCGCGGAGACGCGTCTCTGGACCCCTCGCCCGCGCCCCTAGCCCGAATAAAACATACATTTTTCTAAAAAATAGTCATTTTCATACATCTCTGTAAGTACCAAAATCTACCTTAGGAAGCTTGTTAAAAAGTAAAACATCGATATTTTCTCTTCCAGACGTGCGATTTTCAATCTGTTTTCGGTGTTTTTAGACATAACTAGGCCTCCGCCTACGTACTGACCATAACGCGCGCATTTTACACGCGCGTCTGGACTTTATCCCTAAATTCCAGAGATATTCCTCAAAATTAATTATTTTTCCAAATTTTCCTTCACATTTTAAATTAGATTATAGTTGTAATAGTACTCACCCTTCTTCCCTGAATTCTGGTCCGCGTTCCGTGTCCCGGTCTCCAGGTTGTGGGGTGAAAATCAAAATTTTTTCTTTCGAAAACTGGTTTTTTGACCAAAACACAAAATTTTTGTTCGGTCCATAGTAAGTTTTATTCGACAGCTCGCTAGCCCGCGCGGAGACGCGTCTCTGGACCCCTCGCCCGCGCCCCTAGCCCGAATAAAACATACATTTTTCTAAAAAATAGTCATTTTCATACATCTCTGTAAGTACCAAAATCTACCTTAGGAAGCTTGTTAAAAAGTAAAACATCGATATTTTCTCTTCCAGACGTGCGATTTTCAATCTGTTTTCGGTGTTTTTAGACATAACTAGGCCTCCGCCTACGTACTGACCATAACGCGCGCATTTTACACGCGCGTCTGGACTTTATCCCTAAATTCCAGAGATATTCCTCAAAATTAATTATTTTTCCAAATTTTCCTTCACATTTTAAATTAGATTATAGTTGTAATAGTACTCACCCTTCTTCCCTGAATTCTGGTCCGCGTTCCGTGTCCCGGTCTCCAGGTTGTGGGGTGAAAATCAAAATTTTTTCTTTCGAAAACTGGTTTTTTGACCAAAACACAAAATTTTTGTTCGGTCCATAGTAAGTTTTATTCGACAGCTCGCTAGCCCGCGCGGAGACGCGTCTCTGGACCCCTCGCCCGCGCCCCTAGCCCGAATAAAACATACATTTTTCTAAAAAATAGTCATTTTCATACATCTCTGTAAGTACCAAAATCTACCTTAGGAAGCTTGTTAAAAAGTAAAACATCGATATTTTCTCTTCCAGACGTGCGATTTTCAATCTGTTTTCGGTGTTTTTAGACATAACTAGGCCTCCGCCTACGTACTGACCATAACGCGCGCATTTTACACGCGCGTCTGGACTTTATCCCTAAATTCCAGAGATATTCCTCAAAATTAATTATTTTTCCAAATTTTCCTTCACATTTTAAATTAGATTATAGTTGTAATAGTACTCACCCTTCTTCCCTGAATTCTGGTCCGCGTTCCGTGTCCCGGTCTCCAGGTTGTGGGGTGAAAATCAAAATTTTTTCTTTCGAAAACTGGTTTTTTGACCAAAACACAAAATTTTTGTTCGGTCCATAGTAAGTTTTATTCGACAGCTCGCTAGCCCGCGCGGAGACGCGTCTCTGGACCCCTCGCCCGCGCCCCTAGCCCGAATAAAACATACATTTTTCTAAAAAATAGTCATTTTCATACATCTCTGTAAGTACCAAAATCTACCTTAGGAAGCTTGTTAAAAAGTAAAACATCGATATTTTCTCTTCCAGACGTGCGATTTTCAATCTGTTTTCGGTGTTTTTAGACATAACTAGGCCTCCGCCTACGTACTGACCATAACGCGCGCATTTTACACGCGCGTCTGGACTTTATCCCTAAATTCCAGAGATATTCCTCAAAATTAATTATTTTTCCAAATTTTCCTTCACATTTTAAATTAGATTATAGTTGTAATAGTACTCACCCTTCTTCCCTGAATTCTGGTCCGCGTTCCGTGTCCCGGTCTCCAGGTTGTGGGGTGAAAATCAAAATTTTTTCTTTCGAAAACTGGTTTTTTGACCAAAACACAAAATTTTTGTTCGGTCCATAGTAAGTTTTATTCGACAGCTCGCTAGCCCGCGCGGAGACGCGTCTCTGGACCCCTCGCCCGCGCCCCTAGCCCGAATAAAACATACATTTTTCTAAAAAATAGTCATTTTCATACATCTCTGTAAGTACCAAAATCTACCTTAGGAAGCTTGTTAAAAAGTAAAACATCGATATTTTCTCTTCCAGACGTGCGATTTTCAATCTGTTTTCGGTGTTTTTAGACATAACTAGGCCTCCGCCTACGTACTGACCATAACGCGCGCATTTTACACGCGCGTCTGGACTTTATCCCTAAATTCCAGAGATATTCCTCAAAATTAATTATTTTTCCAAATTTTCCTTCACATTTTAAATTAGATTATAGTTGTAATAGTACTCACCCTTCTTCCCTGAATTCTGGTCCGCGTTCCGTGTCCCGGTCTCCAGGTTGTGGGGTGAAAATCAAAATTTTTTCTTTCGAAAACTGGTTTTTTGACCAAAACACAAAATTTTTGTTCGGTCCATAGTAAGTTTTATTCGACAGCTCGCTAGCCCGCGCGGAGACGCGTCTCTGGACCCCTCGCCCGCGCCCCTAGCCCGAATAAAACATACATTTTTCTAAAAAATAGTCATTTTCATACATCTCTGTAAGTACCAAAATCTACCTTAGGAAGCTTGTTAAAAAGTAAAACATCGATATTTTCTCTTCCAGACGTGCGATTTTCAATCTGTTTTCGGTGTTTTTAGACATAACTAGGCCTCCGCCTACGTACTGACCATAACGCGCGCATTTTACACGCGCGTCTGGACTTTATCCCTAAATTCCAGAGATATTCCTCAAAATTAATTATTTTTCCAAATTTTCCTTCACATTTTAAATTAGATTATAGTTGTAATAGTACTCACCCTTCTTCCCTGAATTCTGGTCCGCGTTCCGTGTCCCGGTCTCCAGGTTGTGGGGTGAAAATCAAAATTTTTTCTTTCGAAAACTGGTTTTTTGACCAAAACACAAAATTTTTGTTCGGTCCATAGTAAGTTTTATTCGACAGCTCGCTAGCCCGCGCGGAGACGCGTCTCTGGACCCCTCGCCCGCGCCCCTAGCCCGAATAAAACATACATTTTTCTAAAAAATAGTCATTTTCATACATCTCTGTAAGTACCAAAATCTACCTTAGGAAGCTTGTTAAAAAGTAAAACATCGATATTTTCTCTTCCAGACGTGCGATTTTCAATCTGTTTTCGGTGTTTTTAGACATAACTAGGCCTCCGCCTACGTACTGACCATAACGCGCGCATTTTACACGCGCGTCTGGACTTTATCCCTAAATTCCAGAGATATTCCTCAAAATTAATTATTTTTCCAAATTTTCCTTCACATTTTAAATTAGATTATAGTTGTAATAGTACTCACCCTTCTTCCCTGAATTCTGGTCCGCGTTCCGTGTCCCGGTCTCCAGGTTGTGGGGTGAAAATCAAAATTTTTTCTTTCGAAAACTGGTTTTTTGACCAAAACACAAAATTTTTGTTCGGTCCATAGTAAGTTTTATTCGACAGCTCGCTAGCCCGCGCGGAGACGCGTCTCTGGACCCCTCGCCCGCGCCCCTAGCCCGAATAAAACATACATTTTTCTAAAAAATAGTCATTTTCATACATCTCTGTAAGTACCAAAATCTACCTTAGGAAGCTTGTTAAAAAGTAAAACATCGATATTTTCTCTTCCAGACGTGCGATTTTCAATCTGTTTTCGGTGTTTTTAGACATAACTAGGCCTCCGCCTACGTACTGACCATAACGCGCGCATTTTACACGCGCGTCTGGACTTTATCCCTAAATTCCAGAGATATTCCTCAAAATTAATTATTTTTCCAAATTTTCCTTCACATTTTAAATTAGATTATAGTTGTAATAGTACTCACCCTTCTTCCCTGAATTCTGGTCCGCGTTCCGTGTCCCGGTCTCCAGGTTGTGGGGTGAAAATCAAAATTTTTTCTTTCGAAAACTGGTTTTTTGACCAAAACACAAAATTTTTGTTCGGTCCATAGTAAGTTTTATTCGACAGCTCGCTAGCCCGCGCGGAGACGCGTCTCTGGACCCCTCGCCCGCGCCCCTAGCCCGAATAAAACATACATTTTTCTAAAAAATAGTCATTTTCATACATCTCTGTAAGTACCAAAATCTACCTTAGGAAGCTTGTTAAAAAGTAAAACATCGATATTTTCTCTTCCAGACGTGCGATTTTCAATCTGTTTTCGGTGTTTTTAGACATAACTAGGCCTCCGCCTACGTACTGACCATAACGCGCGCATTTTACACGCGCGTCTGGACTTTATCCCTAAATTCCAGAGATATTCCTCAAAATTAATTATTTTTCCAAATTTTCCTTCACATTTTAAATTAGATTATAGTTGTAATAGTACTCACCCTTCTTCCCTGAATTCTGGTCCGCGTTCCGTGTCCCGGTCTCCAGGTTGTGGGGTGAAAATCAAAATTTTTTCTTTCGAAAACTGGTTTTTTGACCAAAACACAAAATTTTTGTTCGGTCCATAGTAAGTTTTATTCGACAGCTCGCTAGCCCGCGCGGAGACGCGTCTCTGGACCCCTCGCCCGCGCCCCTAGCCCGAATAAAACATACATTTTTCTAAAAAATAGTCATTTTCATACATCTCTGTAAGTACCAAAATCTACCTTAGGAAGCTTGTTAAAAAGTAAAACATCGATATTTTCTCTTCCAGACGTGCGATTTTCAATCTGTTTTCGGTGTTTTTAGACATAACTAGGCCTCCGCCTACGTACTGACCATAACGCGCGCATTTTACACGCGCGTCTGGACTTTATCCCTAAATTCCAGAGATATTCCTCAAAATTAATTATTTTTCCAAATTTTCCTTCACATTTTAAATTAGATTATAGTTGTAATAGTACTCACCCTTCTTCCCTGAATTCTGGTCCGCGTTCCGTGTCCCGGTCTCCAGGTTGTGGGGTGAAAATCAAAATTTTTTCTTTCGAAAACTGGTTTTTTGACCAAAACACAAAATTTTTGTTCGGTCCATAGTAAGTTTTATTCGACAGCTCGCTAGCCCGCGCGGAGACGCGTCTCTGGACCCCTCGCCCGCGCCCCTAGCCCGAATAAAACATACATTTTTCTAAAAAATAGTCATTTTCATACATCTCTGTAAGTACCAAAATCTACCTTAGGAAGCTTGTTAAAAAGTAAAACATCGATATTTTCTCTTCCAGACGTGCGATTTTCAATCTGTTTTCGGTGTTTTTAGACATAACTAGGCCTCCGCCTACGTACTGACCATAACGCGCGCATTTTACACGCGCGTCTGGACTTTATCCCTAAATTCCAGAGATATTCCTCAAAATTAATTATTTTTCCAAATTTTCCTTCACATTTTAAATTAGATTATAGTTGTAATAGTACTCACCCTTCTTCCCTGAATTCTGGTCCGCGTTCCGTGTCCCGGTCTCCAGGTTGTGGGGTGAAAATCAAAATTTTTTCTTTCGAAAACTGGTTTTTTGACCAAAACACAAAATTTTTGTTCGGTCCATAGTAAGTTTTATTCGACAGCTCGCTAGCCCGCGCGGAGACGCGTCTCTGGACCCCTCGCCCGCGCCCCTAGCCCGAATAAAACATACATTTTTCTAAAAAATAGTCATTTTCATACATCTCTGTAAGTACCAAAATCTACCTTAGGAAGCTTGTTAAAAAGTAAAACATCGATATTTTCTCTTCCAGACGTGCGATTTTCAATCTGTTTTCGGTGTTTTTAGACATAACTAGGCCTCCGCCTACGTACTGACCATAACGCGCGCATTTTACACGCGCGTCTGGACTTTATCCCTAAATTCCAGAGATATTCCTCAAAATTAATTATTTTTCCAAATTTTCCTTCACATTTTAAATTAGATTATAGTTGTAATAGTACTCACCCTTCTTCCCTGAATTCTGGTCCGCGTTCCGTGTCCCGGTCTCCAGGTTGTGGGGTGAAAATCAAAATTTTTTCTTTCGAAAACTGGTTTTTTGACCAAAACACAAAATTTTTGTTCGGTCCATAGTAAGTTTTATTCGACAGCTCGCTAGCCCGCGCGGAGACGCGTCTCTGGACCCCTCGCCCGCGCCCCTAGCCCGAATAAAACATACATTTTTCTAAAAAATAGTCATTTTCATACATCTCTGTAAGTACCAAAATCTACCTTAGGAAGCTTGTTAAAAAGTAAAACATCGATATTTTCTCTTCCAGACGTGCGATTTTCAATCTGTTTTCGGTGTTTTTAGACATAACTAGGCCTCCGCCTACGTACTGACCATAACGCGCGCATTTTACACGCGCGTCTGGACTTTATCCCTAAATTCCAGAGATATTCCTCAAAATTAATTATTTTTCCAAATTTTCCTTCACATTTTAAATTAGATTATAGTTGTAATAGTACTCACCCTTCTTCCCTGAATTCTGGTCCGCGTTCCGTGTCCCGGTCTCCAGGTTGTGGGGTGAAAATCAAAATTTTTTCTTTCGAAAACTGGTTTTTTGACCAAAACACAAAATTTTTGTTCGGTCCATAGTAAGTTTTATTCGACAGCTCGCTAGCCCGCGCGGAGACGCGTCTCTGGACCCCTCGCCCGCGCCCCTAGCCCGAATAAAACATACATTTTTCTAAAAAATAGTCATTTTCATACATCTCTGTAAGTACCAAAATCTACCTTAGGAAGCTTGTTAAAAAGTAAAACATCGATATTTTCTCTTCCAGACGTGCGATTTTCAATCTGTTTTCGGTGTTTTTAGACATAACTAGGCCTCCGCCTACGTACTGACCATAACGCGCGCATTTTACACGCGCGTCTGGACTTTATCCCTAAATTCCAGAGATATTCCTCAAAATTAATTATTTTTCCAAATTTTCCTTCACATTTTAAATTAGATTATAGTTGTAATAGTACTCACCCTTCTTCCCTGAATTCTGGTCCGCGTTCCGTGTCCCGGTCTCCAGGTTGTGGGGTGAAAATCAAAATTTTTTCTTTCGAAAACTGGTTTTTTGACCAAAACACAAAATTTTTGTTCGGTCCATAGTAAGTTTTATTCGACAGCTCGCTAGCCCGCGCGGAGACGCGTCTCTGGACCCCTCGCCCGCGCCCCTAGCCCGAATAAAACATACATTTTTCTAAAAAATAGTCATTTTCATACATCTCTGTAAGTACCAAAATCTACCTTAGGAAGCTTGTTAAAAAGTAAAACATCGATATTTTCTCTTCCAGACGTGCGATTTTCAATCTGTTTTCGGTGTTTTTAGACATAACTAGGCCTCCGCCTACGTACTGACCATAACGCGCGCATTTTACACGCGCGTCTGGACTTTATCCCTAAATTCCAGAGATATTCCTCAAAATTAATTATTTTTCCAAATTTTCCTTCACATTTTAAATTAGATTATAGTTGTAATAGTACTCACCCTTCTTCCCTGAATTCTGGTCCGCGTTCCGTGTCCCGGTCTCCAGGTTGTGGGGTGAAAATCAAAATTTTTTCTTTCGAAAACTGGTTTTTTGACCAAAACACAAAATTTTTGTTCGGTCCATAGTAAGTTTTATTCGACAGCTCGCTAGCCCGCGCGGAGACGCGTCTCTGGACCCCTCGCCCGCGCCCCTAGCCCGAATAAAACATACATTTTTCTAAAAAATAGTCATTTTCATACATCTCTGTAAGTACCAAAATCTACCTTAGGAAGCTTGTTAAAAAGTAAAACATCGATATTTTCTCTTCCAGACGTGCGATTTTCAATCTGTTTTCGGTGTTTTTAGACATAACTAGGCCTCCGCCTACGTACTGACCATAACGCGCGCATTTTACACGCGCGTCTGGACTTTATCCCTAAATTCCAGAGATATTCCTCAAAATTAATTATTTTTCCAAATTTTCCTTCACATTTTAAATTAGATTATAGTTGTAATAGTACTCACCCTTCTTCCCTGAATTCTGGTCCGCGTTCCGTGTCCCGGTCTCCAGGTTGTGGGGTGAAAATCAAAATTTTTTCTTTCGAAAACTGGTTTTTTGACCAAAACACAAAATTTTTGTTCGGTCCATAGTAAGTTTTATTCGACAGCTCGCTAGCCCGCGCGGAGACGCGTCTCTGGACCCCTCGCCCGCGCCCCTAGCCCGAATAAAACATACATTTTTCTAAAAAATAGTCATTTTCATACATCTCTGTAAGTACCAAAATCTACCTTAGGAAGCTTGTTAAAAAGTAAAACATCGATATTTTCTCTTCCAGACGTGCGATTTTCAATCTGTTTTCGGTGTTTTTAGACATAACTAGGCCTCCGCCTACGTACTGACCATAACGCGCGCATTTTACACGCGCGTCTGGACTTTATCCCTAAATTCCAGAGATATTCCTCAAAATTAATTATTTTTCCAAATTTTCCTTCACATTTTAAATTAGATTATAGTTGTAATAGTACTCACCCTTCTTCCCTGAATTCTGGTCCGCGTTCCGTGTCCCGGTCTCCAGGTTGTGGGGTGAAAATCAAAATTTTTTCTTTCGAAAACTGGTTTTTTGACCAAAACACAAAATTTTTGTTCGGTCCATAGTAAGTTTTATTCGACAGCTCGCTAGCCCGCGCGGAGACGCGTCTCTGGACACCTCACACGCGCCCCTAGCTCGAAAAAATTTTGCCCACCCACCCGCCCTCTGGTATATAGGAAGGTAGACGTGGGATTTTCGGCAATTTTTTTTCTTTTCAAATTTATTCTATAGAGTTAATTTAGGCCTGTAAATAGGGATTTCGTAAGGGAAAAGCTCGTTTTTAACCATTCTGACGTGTAAATATTTTGTTTTTGGGAAAATTTTAATTTTATTGTTTTAGATACTCGTATTATTATATTGTCAAGTTATTTGTTGTGACAGTCGTAATTTAGAGGGCGACTATATTATATGACATTTAGTTTTTAATTTGATTATTTTATAATTACTTATCGTGTTCCCCCCTTTACAGGGTCACATAAGTACCAGTGTGTTCTCTTAACCTCTCCTCTAGAGCAGATATTGTTGTTTCGTTCCCCTCTTTACAGGGTTCGACTCTAGCAGTACCTGCTCCTAAATTCTTAAGATGTTTCGCACCCCATCCAGCACCGTGAGGGCTCAAGGCTCTAGTGGCTCGCCGCGATCGGCGGAGGAAATGGTGCCTTCGTCTGTGGCCGCGAGGAGGAGAATCTCCTTCGGAGACGAGACTCCTGCGCCGCAGGGAGGCCCTGCCACTCCGGGGACGCGCCGAGCTGCTATCGATGCCTCAATACCGCTCACAAAGCCTGAGGCTAAGTGCCGCAGTCGCACCGAGGAGGCGAGAGCTTGCCTAAATAAGGCCAAGCTTAATCTAGGCAACTCTCGAAACCTCAAGGCTGAGATCAAGACTGCGGTGCTTGAAGCTATAAACAGGCTTTATGAGCTGGTCAAGGAGTCCGAGCGAGATAAGGGCCCTTCCGCACCCATCGCCATTCCGAAACCCGCGCCCACTGCTGACCGTAGTCCCCATCCATTTTCCGCTGAGGTTCTTGCTGGCCAGACTGAGCTCCTAAACAGCTTGAAGGAGCACATCTCGGAGTTAAGAGACAACTCAGACAAGCTCGATAAACTCCGAGACAGTCTGGCCAGCAGGCGAGAGGTGGAGGAGACAACCTACGCGAGTGTAGCGGGCGTCAGTAAAAGCCACACCGGGGCTCAATCCCTGGAGCGAACGACGCTGCACTCTGTGGTTGTCTCCTCAACCCAGGAGATGGATACGGGGGACGAAATCCTCGAAAGAGTGAGGAAAGCAGTGGACGCGAAGGAGGGTTGGGTGCGTGTCGAGAGGGTCCGCAAGGCCAAGGACCAGAAGGTTATCGTTGGGTGCGCAACCACGGAGGAGAGGAGGAAACTGAAAAATCGTTTGGAGAAGGCCGGAGAGAACCTCGTCGTCGAGGACGTGAAAAATCGGGACCCGCTTCTGATTCTCAGGGACGTGCTACTCATGCACAGTGACGAGGAGGTGCTGAGAGCCCTTAAGAATCAGAACCGGGAGATATTTCACGGGCTCGGCGATGAGGAACAGAGAATGGTTATAAAATATAGACGGAAAACACGTAACCCGCACGCGAACCACGTTGTGCTTGGTGTGTCCCCTACGGTCTGGAGGAGGGCGATCGAGGAGGGAAAACTCCGCATCGACCTCCAGCGAGTTCGCGTAGAGGACCAGACGCCTCTGGTGCAGTGCACCCGCTGCTTGGCATACGGGCACGGGAAACGCTTGTGCACGGAGCCAGCCGATCTGTGTAGCCACTGTGGTGGACCACATGTCAGGGCAGACTGCCCGGATAGACAGATCGGCAAAGCAGCGGTTTGCGTGAACTGCACCAGAGAAAAACTAGGGGCCACCGAGCACAACGCGTTCAGCAACGAATGCCCAGTGCGAAGGAAGTGGGACGCATTCGCAAGAGCTTCGATAGCTTACTGCTAAAGTTGGCGGTGCGACCACTTCCAAACACAGATGTGGTATCAATTCGGCCCAACCGGAAACCAGGCGCGTTCAGGCAGCCACCGGGGTTGGCAACATGCGAAAAAGTAAATTGAGTCCGTTTCATGGGAAACTGGCTCAAGTTATGCTGGAGCGGGTGCCAGCTCTTGTGGACATGTCAAGCTGTGTCGAAATTGGTAGTACATTAACAGACCTAAACCCATTTTACGAAGAATGTATGAAATTAAAAACAATAGATATAAAATTAAAAATGATATTTAATTATATATTGAATATATACTGTAGATATCATACAATTAATAAATAAAATAGATATTAGAACACAAATTTAAATGGGAAACAAAAGTAATTAGAGCAAGAAATCGTAATAGGGGCATTAATGTAAGGGTTAATAATAGACATAAATATGATTATAGTAATAAATTTTAAAGGACATTAGTGAAATAAAAATTGTTTTGTGGTAAAATAGCAATTGTTAATAAATACACATTAACAAGATAGTAAAGAGTAAAGTTAAATAAATGTAAGAGATATTATAAGGAGTTACAAAAATAGGTATTTTACATCACGCAAAACCAAAACGCACTCATGTGGTCTCTCCGGCCACCCTTTATCGTAGACAAACAAAAAATGACAGATGTTAAGGGCTCTGATCATGTTAGAGGAACACTGGCTGGGGCAGGAGTGGTTTTTAGCCGGTTCGAGTCCGGCACTACCTCGACTGTCTCACAAGAGAAATTCCTGTGAGATAGTCGAGGTGTCCGCGGGGATTTCCCACTCCTGCCAAAACAAAAAAAAAAAAAAAAAAAAAAAAAAAAAAAAAACCTAACCTAACCTAACCTAACCTAACCTAACCTAACCTAACCTAACCTAACCTAACCTTTTTTTTTTTTTTTTTTTTTTTTTGACGCTGGGAAAAAATGCATTACGCATACCCTCCCATCGGGGGATGAGAGGGGTATGTGGGACTCCCCGGGTCTGACCCGGTATACCCACTAAAACGACCCAGCGAAAATTCCCGCTTCGTCCTAGTGGCGGGGGACTGGGAAACCGGCATAGCCTTTACGTCCAGTCCTCCGCCGACGATTGCCCTTCATGGTGGGCCCCTCACAGGGGGCCCGGGAATGACCGACGAAGGTGGTGACGGGTGCAATGCGGGCGAAGGCACCCCCGTGCCTGTCGCCCGCCCGTCGCCACCAAGAGGAGGGAGAGGACGGTGCCTTCTCCGACCCCTTCTGGTCTGCGGAGCGGCGCAGCGAGAGGATCATCATCCCGCTCGCGCTCCGTGACAGGGTGGTTTGGGGAGAAATAGACCCCCACCAGGGCCATGTCTCCCCACGCGGCGGCCACGTATCCCGGTCCCCTCTCTGAGAGCGAGAGGGGAGGGGAGTCAGTGGAAGGCCGCACCACCTGAAGGATGCGATGTTCGACCCTATCCATCAGTCGGACATCGCACCCTCCTCCGCAGCCGCCGCAGGAACGACGGAGCAAATAGCAGCAGCAGCAGGCCCGGACGGCACCTGCGCTTTGCCCCGCTTATGGGGAGGATGACAGTTCCTCCCCTTCATTACGTGGCCTGCTGGGCGGCCACTGGCGGCACATACCGCGCAGTGTGGCTTGGCGGCCTCACAAGAGACGGCTTTGTGGCCGTTCTTGCCGCAACGGTAGCACGTGTCCGTCCTGTCTACCGTGGACGGACACATGGGCCGGGTGTGTCCGATGCCGAAGCACCGGAAACACCGCAGAGGCTGGTCCTCGAGGGCCCGGACTGCACCCGAGCTAAACCCGACCAGCAGCCGTCCCTTGGCAAGGACGGCTTTGGCAGCGGCGACTGGGCACTCGAGGCGAATGGTACCCATGCCGCCGCGGCCGGGCCTTATGTCCCGGCTTTGCACCGCTGCGGCGCCACAGCCCCCTACCGCTGCGACAGCCGCCACCACCTCCTCCTTGGTGACGGAGTCGTCGAGCTCCGTCACCTCAATGGCCACCGATTTGACCGGTCGGGCCACCTTCGCAGAGTCTGCGATGACCTCCTGCAGCTTGGCTGCAAAGAGGTCCGCGTGGGCACTCCCCTCTGCCCCCGGAAACTCGAATATACGAGCCCCGGCTTGAGTCCGCCGGCAAGACACACTGCCGATCCCGAGTTGGGTGGGATCGGCATTGGCACGCGCCCGCACCAAAATGGACATATAAGTCTCCCCTCGCTCCGCAGCCTCCGCGGTGAGCGTCACCACGACGGCTGCGGTTTTCGGGGGGACTAACTTGCCCTTTCCCCTCCCTTTCCCCTGCCCCTTTCCCTTGCCGGTCGTCTGCGACCGACTGGGAGCGGTGGTGGCGGGGACGGCAGGTACGGCCTTCGCCGATTTCTTGCCCCTGCCCTTCCCCTTACGTACCACTTCCGTCCACTCGTTGGACGGGGTGGTGGCAGGGAGGAGGGTGTCTTCCGCCTGGGAGGAGGACGGCCCCGGCTCGCTCGGCTGCCTCTTATCCACCACAAGCGGCGGTCGGAGGCGCTTCTCCGGCAAGAGCCGGTCCTCGATGCCCGCTAAGCAGGCCCTTGTGAAGGCCCTCTCCTCCATCACAACCTTGCGGATGATATCCTCAAGGTTGGAGGTGGGGCCTTCTGCCGATGGGCTCGTCCAGGCCTGTTGTGGCTGGGCCGTGGCTTCAGCCAGCTTCTGATGAAGCTGGCTGACTTCCAACTGCAGCCGATCTACTTTCGCCTGCAGTTGCCGTGTCTCGTCGGTGCTCGTGCGCTGGATCAGCTCCGCGACGACACCGCGCATGCTTGCAGCCTGGCTTTTCAGGGCCTTCTGAAAGGTCCCTTTCAGGTTGGAGGACTTAGAGGCGACCTCCACGATCTCCTCTTCGTCCTCCTCCGCCATCCTCTCCAGCTCGGCGAGAGAGTGGTCTGCGTACAGAACGCGGGACGCACCGTACCCGGACTTAGCTCGGGCGACGAGCGCCCGTTTTTCTTTGGCCGCAACCCGCTCCTCCAGCTCTTGCTGGAGCTGCGCCCGCCGAGCCAGGTCCAACTTGTGTTGGGCGTCCGCGAGCCCAACGACATGGGTATCCGCGGCCACGGTCGTTGGCTTTTTTGCCTTCGACCCCGAGGCTTGGGAACCCCCGGACCCACCACTCAGGTGGACCCGCTTCCGCGAGCGAGAGTCGTTCGCGTCCGACACACTGAATAGTGAGTCGTTGTCGGACGACTCATCCGCCAAAAAGCCTGCCGCAGACGGCGCGCGGCTAGCTTCTGACACCGGAGCGTCAGAGTGGCCCTGAGAAGGGCCTTTGGGTTGGCCCTGAGAAGGGCCTTTTGGTTGGCCCTGAGAAGGGCCTTTTGGTTGGCCCTGAGAAGGGCCTTTGGGTTGGCCCTGAGAAGGGCCTTTGGGTTGGCCCTGAGAAGGGCCTTTGGGTTGGCCCTGAGAAGGGCCTTTTGATTTTCGCCCGGAGGCGCTCCGCGTTATTTTGGACATCGACAATCGTAGTTCGCAAGGCAAAGAGATAGAAGCTACGAGAGCACAGTGCACTTTGGCCGTACCCAGTCTGCCACTCCGTTACGGTGGTCAGAACTGGGCCGTTTCCAGGGGACGCGACGTGGACGCAAGCACTGTGGGGTGGTCCCCCAACCTAACCTAACCTAACCTAACCTAACCTAACCTAACCGGATATTTTCTGTTCCAGACGTGCGATTTTCAATCTGTTTTCGGTGTTTTTAGACATAACTAGGCCTCCGCCTACGTACTGACCATAACGCGCGCATTTTACACGCGCGTCTGGACTTCATCCCTAAATTCCAGAGATATTCCTCAAAATTAATTGTTTTTCCAAATTTTCCTTCACATTTTAAATTAGATTATAGTTGTAATAGTACTCACCCTTCTTCCCTGAATTCTGGTCCGCGTTCCGTGTCCCGGTCTCCAGGTTGTGGGGTGAAAATCCAAATTTTTTATTTCGAAAACTGGTTTTTTGACCAAAAGTCAAAATTTTTGTTCGGCACCTACCACGTTTTATTCCATATATAGCTAGCCCGCGCGGAGACGCGTCTCTGGACCCCTCGCCCGCGCCCCTAGCCCGAATAAAACATACATTTTTCTAAAAAATAGTTATTTTCATACATCTCTGTAAGTACCAAAATCTACCTTAGGAAGCTTGTTAAAAAGTAAAACATCGATATTTTCTGTTCCAGACGTGCGATTTTCAATCTGTTTTCGGTGTTTTTAGACATAACTAGGCCTCCGCCTACGTACTGACCATAACGCGCGCATTTTACACGCGCGTCTGGACTTCATCCCTAAATTCCAGAGATATTCCTCAAAATTAATTGTTTTTCCAAATTTTCCTTCACATTTTAAATTAGATTATAGTTGTAATAGTACTCACCCTTCTTCCCTGAATTCTGGTCCGCGTTCCGTGTCCCGGTCTCCAGGTTGTGGGGTGAAAATCCAAATTTTTTATTTCGAAAACTGGTTTTTTGACCAAAAGTCAAAATTTTTGTTCGGCACCTACCACGTTTTATTCCATATATAGCTAGCCCGCGCGGAGACGCGTCTCTGGACCCCTCGCCCGCGCCCCTAGCCCGAATAAAACATACATTTTTCTAAAAAATAGTTATTTTCATACATCTCTGTAAGTACCAAAATCTACCTTAGGAAGCTTGTTAAAAAGTAAAACATCGATATTTTCTGTTCCAGACGTGCGATTTTCAATCTGTTTTCGGTGTTTTTAGACATAACTAGGCCTCCGCCTACGTACTGACCATAACGCGCGCATTTTACACGCGCGTCTGGACTTCATCCCTAAATTCCAGAGATATTCCTCAAAATTAATTGTTTTTCCAAATTTTCCTTCACATTTTAAATTAGATTATAGTTGTAATAGTACTCACCCTTCTTCCCTGAATTCTGGTCCGCGTTCCGTGTCCCGGTCTCCAGGTTGTGGGGTGAAAATCCAAATTTTTTATTTCGAAAACTGGTTTTTTGACCAAAAGTCAAAATTTTTGTTCGGCACCTACCACGTTTTATTCCATATATCGCTAGCCCGCGCGGAGACGCGTCTCTGGACACCTCGCCCGCGCCCCTAGCTCGAAAAAATTTTGCCCACCCACCCGCCCTCTGGCATATAGGAAGGTAGACGTGGGAATTTCGGCAAAATTTTATTTTTGGCATTTTGTTAGGATTTGCTCATATAAGGAATTTTTTATCGTTTTTTAGGTATTTTTGACTTTTTTATCGTATTATACACACAATCGTTGACATATATTAATAATTATTTAATATTGTATTTCCTTTTAGCTGATTAATTATTTTATTTTATTATTATCTGTGTACCCCCCTTTACAGGGACACAGTTAAGTCCAGTGTCCAACCTTTTTAGTCTCTCCTTCCGAGTAGATCGCTCTGACTCCCTCTTTACAGGAGTCAGTTCTGATAACAGCTGCTCTTACATTTGAATATGTTCCGCACCCCATCTAGCACCGTGAGGGCTCCAGGCTCTAGTGGCTCGCCGCGATCGGCGGAGAAAGCGGTGCCTTCGCCTGTGGCCGCGAGGAGGAGAATCTCCTTCGGAGATGAGACTCCTTCTGCGTCACAGGGAGGCGCTGCCACTCCGGGGACGCGCCGAGCTGCTATCGATGCCTCAAGACCGCTCACAAAGCCTGAGGCTAAGCGCCGCAGTCGCACCGAGGAGGCGAGAGCTTGCCTAAATAAGGCCAAGCATAATCTGGGCAACTCACGCAACCTCAAGGCCGAAATAAAGACAGCGGTGCTCGAAGCCATAAACAGGCTTTATGAGCTGGTCAAGGAGTCCGAGCGCGACAAGGCCTCTGCCGCACCTGTAGCCGTGCCGAAACTCGCACCCACTGCTGACTTCTGTCCCCAGTCCATTTCCGAGAGTCTCGCGAGCCAGACTGAGCTCATTACCACCCTCAAGGAGCACATCTCGATTGTTAAAGAAAATACCGAGAAGGTAGAAAAGCTCCGAGACAGTCTGGCAAGCAGGGAAAGTGTGGGGGAGACCACTTACGCGGGTGTAGCAGCCGTCAGTAAAACCCACACCCGGGCACAGGCCCCGGAGCGAACAACGCTGCACTCCGTGGTGGTCTCTTCCAAACATGAGATGGACACGGGGGCCGAAGTCCTCGAAAGAGTGAGAAAAGCAGTGGATGCGAAGGAGGGCTGGGTGCGAGTAGAGAGGGTCCGAAAAGCCAAGGACCAGAAAATTATTATGGGGTGCGAAACGAAGGAGGAGAGGCGCAAGCTTAAGGCGCGATTGGAGGAGGCCGGAGAGAACCTCGTCGTCGAGGAAGTCAAAAACAGAGACCCGCTTCTGATTCTTAGGGATGTGTTGCTGATCCACAGCGACGAGGACGTGTTGCAAGCCCTAAGGAATCAGAACCGGGAGTTATTTGATGGCCTCGGCGACGAGGATCAAAGAGTTGCTATTAAATTTAGGAAGAAATCTCGTAACCCTCACACAAATTGCGTTGTGCTGAGTGTTTCCCCTGCAATCTGGAAGAGGGCACTCGAAGGAGGCAAGCTACGCATTGACCTCCAGAGAGTGCGCGTCGAAGACCAGACGCCTCTGGTGCAGTGTACCCGCTGTCTGGCATACGGACACGGCAAACGCCTGTGCACGGAGCCAGCCGACCTCTGTAGCCACTGCGGCGGTCCACACCTTAGGTTGGACTGCCCAGTCAAACAGACCGGAGAAGCAGCGGTGTGCATTAACTGCACCAGAGCCAAAGAGCAGGGGGAGCACTCGCACAATGCCTTCAGTAATGAATGCCCGGTACGCAGGAAGTGGGACGCATTCGCTAGAGCAACCATAGCGTATTGCTAAAGTGGTCGATGCGCCCACTTCCGCGTACACAGAGTTGACCAATTTGACACAACCAGATTGCAGACGCATTGAGCGGGCCACTAGGGTTGGCTTAATGGAGGGGGCTAATTGGAGTCACTTTCGTGAGAAAGTGGCTAGAATTGTTTTGATCTGTAAGTCAACTCTAGTGGAAACGACAAGTTGTGTCGAATTGGTCGTAAATCTATCTCGTCCTGGTTTGTTTCGAGTTTGTATATTAGTTTATTTTTTAGAAACCGATATACAAGTATATATTAAGTATATAAAGAAAATTCGAAGCAAAATTCAATTAAATTCAAGACAATGCGGGCATTAATATCAGAGTGAATAAAATAAAAGCATAATTGCAGAAAATTAAAATAAGTAGTAAAACAAATAGGAAAGAATCATATAGATATTTTAGGAAAAGCTTGTGATACTCGTAATTTAAATTGGTAAACAAAACTTGGAAATTAAAGACAACAAATAGTAAAAATAAAAATATTAGAAAGGTAAACAGTATTAAAATCACATTGTCAAATTATTTTCGCATAGTGCATGGTCTCTTCGGCCTTCTTAAAATCAGTCGCCAAACAAGTTTTAAAATCTAGTACGCAAGGGCTCTGATCTATGTCAGAGGGACACTGGCTAGGCAGGAGTGGTTTTTAGCCGGTTCGAGTCCGGCACTACCTCGACTGTCCCACAACCTGTGAGATAGTCGAGGTGTCCGCGGGGATTTCCCACTCCTGCCCAAAAAAAAAAAAAAAAAAAAAAAAAAAAAAAAAAAAAAAAAAAAAAAAAAAAAAAAAAAAAAAAAAAAAAACCTAACCTAACCTAACCTAACCTAACCTAACCTAACCTAACCTAACCTAACCTTTTTTTTTTTTTTTTTTTTTTTTTGACGCTGGGAAAAAATGCATTACGCATACCCTCCCATCGGGGGATGAGAGGGGTATGTGGGACTCCCCGGGTCTGACCCGGTATACCCACTAAAACGACCCAGCGAAAATTCCCGCTTCGTCCTAGTGGCGGGGGACTGGGAAACCGGCATAGCCTTTACGTCCAGTCCTCCGCCGACGATTGCCCTTCATGGCGGGCCCCTCACAGGGGGCCCGGGAATAACCGACGAAGGTGGTGACGGGTGCAATGCGGGCGAAGGCACCCCCGTGCCTGTCGCCCGCCCGTCGCCACCAAGAGGAGGGAGAGGACGGTGCCTTCTCCGACCCCTTCTTCGTATGCGGAGCGGCGCAGCGAGAGGGTCGTCCTCCCGCTCGCGCTCCGTGACAGGGTGGTTTGGGGAGAAATAGACCCCCACCAGGGCCATGTCTCCCCACGCGGCGGCCACGTATCCCGGTCCCCTCTCTGAGAGCGAGAGGGGAGGGGAGTCAGTGGAAGGCCGCACCACCTGAAGGATGCGATGTTCGATGTTGATCAGTCGGACATCGCACCCTCCTCCGCAGCCGCCGCGGGAACGACGGAGCAAGTAGCAGCAGCAGCAGGCCCGGTCGGCACCTGCGCTTTGCCCCGCTTATGGGGAGGATTACAGTTCCTCCCCTTCATTACGTGGCCTGCCGGGCGGCCACTGGCGGCACACACCGCGCAGTGTGGCTTGTCGGCCTCACAAGACACGGCTTTGTGGCCGTTCTTGCCGCAGCGGTAGCACGTGTCCGTCCTGTCTACCGTGGACGGACACATGGGCCGGGTGTGTCCGATGCCGAAGCACCGGAAACACCGCAGAGGCTGGTCCTCGAGTGCCCGAACTGCACCCGAGCTAAACCCGACCAGCAGCCGTCCCTTGGCAAGGACGGCTTTGGCAGCGGCGACTGGGCACTCGAGGCGAATGGTACCCATGCCGCCGCGGCCGGGCCTTATGTCCCGGCCTTGCACCGCTGCGACGCCACAGCCCCCCACCGCTGCGACCGCCGCCACCACCTCCTCCTTGGTGACGGAGTCGTCGAGCTCCGTCACCTCAATGGCCGCCGACTTGACTGGTCGGGCCACCTTGGCCGAGTCCGCGATGACCTCCTGCAGCTTTGCTGCGAAGAGGTCCGCATGGGCACTCCCCTCGGCCCCCGGGAACTCGAAAATTCGAGCCCCCGCTTGTGTCCGCCGGCAAGACACGCTGCCGATCCCCAGTTGGGTGGGATCGGCATTGGCACGCGCCCGCACCAAAACTGACATGTATGTCTCCCCTCGCTCCGCAGCCTCCGCGGTGAGCGTCACCACGACGGCTGCGGTTTTTGGGGGGACAAGTTTCCCTCTTCCCCTTCCTTTCCCCTTCCCGTTTCCCTTGCCGGTCGTCTGCGACCGGCTGGGGGCAGTGGTTACGGGGACGGCAGGGACAGCCGTCGCCGACTTTTTCCCTTTGCCCTTCCCCTTACGGACCACGTTCGTCCACTCGTTGGACGGGGTGGTGGCAGGGAGAAGGGCATCGACCGCCTGGGAGGGGGACGGCTCCGGCTCGCTCGGCTGCCTCTTATCCGCCGCAAGCCGTGGTCGGAGGCGTTTCTCCGGTAAGAGCCGGTCCTCGATGCCCGCTAAGCAGGCCCTTGTGAAGGCCCTCTCCTCCATGACAACCTTGCGGATGATATCCTCAAGGTTGGAGGATGGGCCTTCTGCCGCAGGGCTCGTCCGGGCCTGTTGCGGCTGGGCCGTGGCTTCAGCCAGCTTCTGATGAAGCTGGCTGACCTCCGACTGCAGGCGATCCACCTTCGCCTGCAGTTGCCGCGTCTCTTCGGTGGTCTTTCGTCGCACCAGCTCCGCGACGACACCGCGCATGCTCGCCGCCCGGCTCTTGAGGGCCTTCTGGAAGGTCCCCTTAAGGTTGGAGGACTTAGAGGCGACCTCCACGATCTCCTCCTCGTCCTCGTCCGCCATTCTTTCCAGCTCCTCTAAAGAGTGGTCCGCGTATGTAACGCGGGACGCACCGTACCCGGACTTTGCCCGGGCGACGTGCGCCCGCTTCTCCCTGGCGGCAACTTTCTCCTCCAGCTCTTGCTGGAGCTGCGCTCGCCGTGCAAGGTCCAACTTGCGTTGGGCGTCCGCGAGCCCAACGTTATGGGTATCTGCGGCCACGGTCGTTGGCTTTTTAGCCTTAGACCCCGAGGCTTGGGAACCCTCGGATCCACCACTCAGGTGGACCCGCTTCCGCGAGCGAGAGCCGCTCGCGTCCGACACACCAAAAAGCGAGTCGTTATCGGACGACTCGTCCGCAAAGAAGCCAGCCGCAGACGGCGCGCGGCTTGCTTCTGACGCCGGAGCGTCAGAGTGGCCCTGAGAAGGGCCTTTTAGGTGGCCCTGAGAAGGGCCTTTGGATTGGCCCTGAGAAGGACCTTTGGGTTGGCCCTGAGAAGGGCCTTTGGGTTGGCCCTGAGAAGGGCCTTTTGGTTGGCCCTGAGAAGGGCCTTTGGGTTGGCCCTCAGAAGGGCCTTTTGATTTTCGCCCGGAGGCGCTCCGCGTTATTTTGGACATCGACAATCGTAGTTCGCAAGGCAAAGAGATAGAAGCTACGAGAGCACAGTGCACTTTGGCCGTACCCAGTCTGCCACTCCGTTACGGTGGTCAGAACTGGGCCGTTTCCAGGGGACGCGACGTGGACGCAAGCACTGTGGGGTGGTCCCCCAACCTAACCTAACCTAACCTAACCTAACCTAACCTAACCTTTTTTTTTTTTTTTTATCGCTGGGAAAAAATGCATTACGCATACCCTCCCATCGGGGGATGAGAGGGGTATGTGGGACTCCCCGGGTCTAACCCGGTATACCCACTAAAACGACCCAGCGACATTCCCGCTTCGTCCGAGTGGCGGGGGACTGGGAAACCGGCATAGCCTTTACGTCCAGTCCTCCGCCGACGATTGCCCTTCATGGCGGGCCCCTCACAGGGGCCCGGGAATGACTGACGAAGGTGGTGACAGGTGCAATGCGGGCGAGGGCACCCCCGTGCTTGTCGCCCGCCCGTCGCCACCACGAGGAGGGAGAGGACGGTGCCTACTCCGACCCCTTCTTCGTCTGTGGAGCGGCACAGCGAGAGGGTCGACCTCCCGCTCGCGCTTCGTGAGAGGGTGGTTTGGGGAGAAATAGACCCCCACCAGGGCCATGTCTCCCCACGCGGCGGCCACGTATCCCGGTCCCCTCTCTAAGAGCGAGAGGGGAGGGGAGTCAGTGGAAGACCGCACCACCTGAAGGATGCGATGTTCGACCCTATCCATCAGTCGGACATCGCACCCTCCTCCGCAGCCGCCGCAGGAACGACGGAGCAAATAGCAGCAGCAGCAGGCCCGGTCGGCACCTGCGCTTTGCCCCGCTTATGGGGAGGATTACAGTTCCTCCCCTTCATCACGTGGCCTGCCGGGCGGCCACTGGCGGCACACACCGCGCAGTGTGGCTTGGCGGCCTCACAAGAGACGGCTTTGTGGCCGGTCTTGCCGCAGCGGTAGCACGTGTCCGTCCGGTCTACCGTGGACGGACACATGGGCCGGGTGTGTCCGATGCCGAAGCACCGGAAACACCGCAGAGGCTGGTCCTCCAGTGCCCGGACTGCACCCGAGCTAAACCCGACCAGCAGCCGTCCCTTGGCAAGGACGGCTTTGGCAGCGGCGACTGGGCACTCGAGGCGAATCGTACCCATGCCGCCGCGGCCGGGCCTTATGTCCCGGCCTTGCACCGCTGCGGCGCCACAGCCCCCTACCGCTGCGACAGCCGCCACCACCTCCTCCTTGGTGACGGAGTCGTCGAGCTCCGTCACCTCAATGGCCGCCGACTTGACCGGTCGGGCCACCTTCGCAGAGTCCGCGATGACCTCCTGCAGCTTGGCTGCAAAGAGGTCAGCGTGGGCACTACCCTCTGCCCCCGGAAACTCGAATATTCGAGCCCCGGCTTGGGTCCGCCGGCAAGTTACACTGCCGATCCCGAGTTGGGTGGGATCGGCATTGGCACGCGCCCGCACCAGAACGGACATGTAAGTCTCCCCTCGCTCCGCAGCCTCCGCGGTGAGCGTCACCACGACGGCTGCGGTTTTCGGGGGGACTAGCTTGCCCTTTCCCCTCCCTTTCCCCTTCCCGTTTCCCTTGCCAGTCGTCTGCGACCGGCTGGGGGCAGTGGTGGCGGGGACGGCAGGGACGGCAGGGACAGCCGTCCCCGACTTTTTCCCTTTTCCCTTGCCCTTCCCCCTACGGACCACGTCCGTCCACTCGTTGGACGGGGTGGTGGCAGGGAGAAGGGCATCTTCCGCCTGGGAGGGGGACGGCTCCGGCTTGCTCGGCTGCCTCTTATCCGCCGCAAGTGGCGGTCGGAGGCGTTCCTCCGGCAAGAGCCGGTCCTCGATGCCCGCTAAGCAGGCCCTTGTGAAGGCCCTCTCCTCCATCACAACCTTGCGGATGATATCCTCAAGGTTGGAGGATGGGCCTTCTGCCACAGGGCTCGTCCGGGCCTGTTGTGGCTGGGCCGTGGCTTCAGCCAGCTTCTGATGAAGCTGGCTGACCTCCAACTGCAGGCGATCTACCTTCGCCTGCAGTTGCCGCGTCTCGTCGTTGGTCTTGCGACGGACCAGCTCCGCGACAACACCGCGCAAGCTCGCGGCCCGGCTCTTGAGGGCCTTCTGGAAAGTGCCCTTTAGGTTGGAGGACTTGGAGGCGACCTCCACGATCTCCTCCTCGTCCTCCTCCGCCATCCTCTCCAGCTCCGTAAGAGAGTGGTCCGCGTACAAGACGCGGGACGCACCGTACCCGGACTTGGCCCGAGCGGCGTGCGCCCGCTTCTCCTTAGCGGCAACCTTTTCCTCCAGCTCTAGCTGGAGCTGCGCTCGCCGGGCGAGGTCCAACTGGCGTTGGGCGTCCGCGAGCCCAACGTTATGGGTATCCGCGGCCACGGTCGTTGGCTTTTTAGCCTTAGACCCCGAGGCCTGGGAACCCTCCGACCCACCGCTCAGGTGGACCCGCTTCCGCGACCGACAGCCACTCGCATCCGACATACCAAAAAGCGAGTCGTTATCGGACGACTCGTCCGCCAAAAAGCCTGCCGCAGACGGCGCGCGGCTAGCTACTGACGCCGGAGCGTCGGGGTAGCCCTGAGAAGGGCCTTTTGGTTGGCCCTGAGAAGGGCCTTTGGGTTGGCCCTGAGAAGGGCCTTTGGGTTGGCCCTGAGAAGGGCCTTTGGGTTGGCCCTGAGAAGGGCCTTTGGGTTGGCCCTGAGAAGGGCCTTTGGGTTGGCCCTCAGAAGGGCCTTTTGGTTTTCGCCCGGAGGCGCTCCGCGTTATTTTCGACATTCAGACAGCTCGTAGGTTTCAAGGCAAGGATAATCGCTACGAGAGCACAGTGCACTTTGGCCGTACCCAGTCTGCCACTCCGTTACGGTGGTCAGAACTGGGCCGTTTCCAGGGGACGCGACGTGGACGCAAGCACTGTGGGGTGGTCCCCCAACCTAACCTAACCTAACCTAACCTAACCTAACCTAACCTAACCTAACCTAACCAGTTGCACTCGGTCTCTCGAGCGGTAAGCAGCGAAAACCCACGCGCTCCGCACTTAAAAATTGAAATTAAATGGTTTTTCTGCTCTGATAGTAGCAAGTGAAGTGTCGTTGGATGCGGAAAATTGCGCCGCACAAAGTGCCGCAATCAAATCGTGCCGCTCCACAGTACTGTGCAAGTTATTGCTGAAAAACCTGTACTTTGGAGGTTAAGTGGAAGTTGCGTTTTGGAAAATTGCAAACGCTGCCGAAACCATCGCGGCGACCACCTGCTTTTTCGCCGGCATCGTGTGGACATCGTGGTTCCCGACCATCCGGACCACTCATCACCTTCCTGACATCGAGCCTTCACGAGTTATTCAGGAATTCGTGAAAACCACGTGCTCTGAAAAAACTGAAGGAGTGCAGCCAGCGAACTGAAAATTGGTACAAACTTGCACCACTAAAATATAAGGCGAGTGCAACACTTTCTAGAATTTTAAGTCATATACTTAGTTATATATGACTAATACAAACTCTCAATTTTGACCTCCAATAACTTTGGACAGAGGAAACTTTTCAAAATTTTTCAACTGCAGCCTGTTGCGCGCTCATCAGAACAGTAGAGACCCTAAGTTTTTAGATTTTTAGACTCAATAGTTTTTAAGTTACAGGGAAAATTTCAGTAAAATCACTTTTTCAAAATATTTTCTGTTTAATTTTTTACTTTTTAAATTTTTTATTATTGAATCTTGTAGCCCTTTATTTAACGCATTTTTAGCATATTTTTTCAAAATTTTCTGCTTATTAGTTTCAAAGTTATTAAATTTTACATCTTTTTTGGTCATAATTCATTATTAATAGGAAAAAAAATAGTTTTTTAAGTTATTATTGTGTTGTTTTACCGCATACGGACTTGATTAAGCCCAAACTCGGGCCCTATAGCTTTTTATTTGGCTGTTTTGACAAAAAACACCAAAACAGGTTTTTAGGTTTAAATTTTTAGATATAGATAACTCGAGAACCGCTGGCCCGTTTTAGCTCGTTTTTTCACTCCGGCCAGTGGATTATAGTTATCTTTAAGAATATTCAGTTTTCAGCCTGTTTCAGGCCTTCCAAAAATTTGTCGCTGAAACTGCTTTCAGGTCATACCTGAAGTGACGCCGAACTGCAGGTCCAAAACCCCGTCCCTCTGTGACGTAGGGTTCCATAGTTACGGACGTTTTAATACAGCTTTTGACAGTTCGGCGGCCATCTTGTTCAGCTTCAAACCACTGTAACTCCTTAACCGGTGGCCGTAGGAAGTAGCGGATTTCGACGTTACAGACAGGAGCCCGCTGCCCTACTTACCCCAAGTTTTCAGGAGGTTTGGAGCTGAAAATTTTCAGGACCCTGAAAGTAGCTTCAGCGGACAGAGGAGCTCAGGCCGAGTAGGGAGAGCCCAATCTCAAGGGGTCTGCGACTTTCCCGAGAGAAGTTATCTGCGGTCAAAAATTAACTTTGACAGGTTCGCGGCCATTTTACATTTTTTCAATCGACCATAACTTCTCAACGGAAAGTCGTAGAGGGCTGGGGTTTCCTCTGAATACATCAGCAGGGTATAGACTGACAGCCTGTATAGTTTTCAGGCGATTTCAGGAGCTCGAAAATTTTCTTCCTGAAAATCGGTCCGGTGGATTGGTCTCACCGAGCCAACTTCGGAGAGCCCAAGCACCGGGGTTTTTGGGCCGGCGGATCCGGAGATATCCTCTTGTAACCCTTTTTGGTTTTTATTTTTGTGAAAAACCCGATTTTTCAAGTCGGGATATCTCTGGAACCCCTTGGTATAACTGCACCGAGTTTGGGTTCATCTGAGAGGGCTCGGAGAGAGCTATCCACCGGAAACAATAGAACGACTCTACGTAGAGTCTCTTTTATAAAGAGTCTCTACTTCTCTGTTTTTTGACTTTCCTTATATTTCTTTTGCAATTTTCATGTGAGACTCGCTCTTCTGAGCGAAGGATAGGTTGGACTCTCTCATTACCCACCCCTCTATACAGGGTCGGGTCACAGTCATTATAGACTTTAACTTTATTTTTATTATTTATTATATTTATATTGACAACTTTCCCCGTTCTCATCGCCGTGCCCTTTACACACGAGCCACACAACACAACACACTACACCACACACATAAAAAATGATGTCCGGAATTCGCACCCCAGTAACAGGGAGAGTGGCGGGGGCAGGCGCCGGCGGAGCACAGGTGGCTTCGTCGACAGCTAAAACGCCACCGTCGGCATCGGCAGGGAACACCGGTGCCGTCGCTCCCGCCACCACTCCCAGTCGAGTAGGACAGCCGGCACAGGCGCTGGATGCCGCTAAAACTTTCATCCGGAGGCCAGAACGCAAAAGGAGGTCAATAGACATCATGGACGCGTATAAACAGCAGACGAACATATATGCCACATCGTCCACTGACAGGCTTCTCCAGGAGGTCATGAAGACGTTTGAGGACATCCCGACCAGAGTCCAGGGGTATCCTCAGATGAGATACCGCGGCCCCGGAAGAGATACCGCGGCCCCGGAACGTAAAGGGCGAGGAAGGAACATGGATGGGTTTTAGTCAGTAAGAGTCTGACATTCCCTCCTGCTCCGCCCAGAGTGGGAGAAGTCATTTGATGATTTCCCATCCTAAAAAAAAAAAAAAAAAAAAAAAGGGGTATCCTCAGATGCGAAAGGACATCAAGATCTTCCTGGAGACCCAGTCAGATAAGTGCTTGCGGACCTTGTTCGAATTGAGCAAGCGAGTTAAGAGCCTGGAGACAGCGCCCGGAACGGTTCCACCCACAACCAACACCAAGCCTACCCCACCCGAACTGTCGGACGACATCTTGGGAAGGCTAAAAAGGGTGGAATCGAACTTGGAGACGCGGCTCAACCAACTCGACGAGAAGGTCTCAAAAGTCACCTCGGTTTTAAAAGAGGAGATAAATGAAAGCGGTGCCGACCTCCTAGACAAGATCGGCGAACAGCTCGAGGAACTCAGCTGCAAGGTTGAGGTGGGGCAGGGTGTCCTCGAGCTCAGGATAGACGAAGCCGCTAGGGACGTCAAGGAGGCCATTAAGGTGGCGGAATCCGAGCCAAAAACCGAGGTGCCGTCATACGCCACCGTCACGGCAGCCAGACCCGGGCATCGGCCGGCACTTCACTCGATGGCGGTCACCTTTGAAGGCAGTCAGGAGACTGCTGACGAGGTGCTCGCTAGGGTGAAGGAGGCGGTCGATGCCAGGGGAACTGGCCTGAAAATAAGCAGGGTCCGCAAGGCAAAAAACCAGACAGTCATACTGGGGTGCGACACAGAGGCGGAGTATACAAGGGTTAAAGATAGGATTGAGAGCCGAGGTAAAGGGCTAAGAGTAGCGCCAATGACGAACAAAAACCCGCTCGTCGTTCTAAAAGACGTTTACGTAGACAGCAACGACGAGGAAATGGTGCTGGCGCTCTACTCCCAGAATGCAAACATTTTCATTGACTTAGGCCAAGAGGATAAAGAAATGACCATCAAGTACAAGAAAAGAACTAGAAACCCCAAGACGGCACACGTTGTCGTCCAAGTCAGGCCGAGGGTATGGCAGAGGATGACGGAGGCTGGGGCCCTTTACCTTGACCTGCAAAGGGTCAGGGTGGAGGATCAGTCGCCGCTCATCCAATGCACGAAATGTCTGGCATTCGGACATGGCCGGAAATTTTGCACTGAGAGTGCGGACAGATGTAGTCACTGCGGAGGACCGCACTTACGAGAGAAGTGCGCGGAATTTGTTGCTGGTAGTGAACCGCAATGCTGCAACTGTTCGCACTCAAAGCTTCAGAGGACCGACCACAACGCGTTTAGCGCAGAGTGCCCGGTCCGCAAGAAATGGGACTACCTGGCTCGGACGACAACGGCATATGCCTGAACTACTCTTTAGGGCTCATGAAACACACACAACACACACACGAACACACCAATACAGCAACACAAACTGGGAGTACACATTCATGGAAACCAAAGTACACAAACATGCACAGATATACAAAATATATAATAATATATACGAATATATCATAAACACACACCAAACACCACACACACACCTCAAATTACACCTGATTAAACTCAGAAAATATAAAACCCCCCGGCTCAAGAAACGACAATATATATAATATAATAAAGTATATGTATATATTATTGCCGCAAAGAAGTAGGAAAATAAATAGATAGAAACGCAAAAAGAAACTCATACAAGCCCTTATTGCAGTTCGGAAATCTGACCAAATAGTCGATACAAAGTAAGCAAGTCCAAACGTAATGCAGTGATGACATAGTACTATGGGCTTGAAAGCCAAACTAGTGATATAGTATTAGCATTAACATTGTACTTGTGTAAGATAATAGAAATGTAGAACTAAAATTGTAAGAAAATTTGTAAACTAGTGATATAGTATTAGGATTAATATTGTACTTGTCTAAGATAATAGATATGTAGAACTAAAAATTGTAAGAAAATTTGTTAGATACATAAGTAAACTAGAAATATAATGTAGTAAAACATAAATGTAGAATAAATAAAAACTAGCATGTAGACTAAATTGTTATGTAAGAAATAGACTAAAGGAAAGAAACGTGTATCAGATAAGCAAATATTGTAAGCAAAACAGAGTTGTACATTTTACTACCCTTAATAAAGAAAACAAAAGTAAACATACCTAGATAAAATAGCGGGAGTCCCACCCGGCTAGGAATGAAAGGATGAATGTAAGAAAGACAAAGTATGAGGCATGAAAGTGCGAGAGGCATAAATGAGAGAACTAGAATGAAAGAGTAAATTAGAATAGCAAGGTCCCGTTGTACCCATGAACGGGGAAAAGCACACACAAAAAAAAAAAGAAAAAAAAACCTAACCTAACCTAACCTAACCTAACCTAACCTAACCTAACCATTCCCAGATCAAGAAATGACAATAAATATAATATAATATAGTATATATATATATTATTGCCACAACCTTTAAGAACAATAAATAAATAATGCGAAAGAAATCCACACAAGCTCAAAGAACGGTCCAAAAACCAAATACAAAATAAGAAGCCCATCTTGTTTTTATATTGTACTAAGTTGGTCTACCTATACTTTAAGTTAAAGAAACCTAGAATCATAAAGCATAGAATAAGATAATAGAAATGTAAACTAGTTGTATAAGAAAAAATGGTATAATATGCTAGAAATGTAACTTAGAAAATAAAAACATAGTAGAATAAGAAGCACATGTATAAATATAAGATAGAAATAAGAAACAATGTAAACGATGTATATGTTCTAATTGATATAAAAGAAAGTGTATAACAAACAAAACGTAGTAAATAGAAATATAGTCAGTAAGAAATAGACCTAAGAAAACAAGTGTGTCTACCTATGCAAAAAAAAAAAAAAAAAAAACAATCACTGTATTTGTTTCAAATCCGTCTTTAAATATACCCCCTCAATAAAGGAAAATAAATAAATAAAAGTAGATAGAATAGATACAATAGCGGGAGTCCCACCCGGCTTAGATTGAAAGAGATGAATGAAAGAAAGATAAAGTATGAAGCTTGAAAGTGCGAGAGGCAAAAATGCGAGAACTGGTATGAATGCGAAAATCAGAATAGAAAGGTCCTGTTTCACCACGAACGGGGAAAAGCTGTAAAAAAAAAAAAAAAAAAAAAAAAAAAAAACCTAACCTAACCTAACCTAACCTAACCTTTTTTTTTTTTTTTTTTTTTTTGACGCTGGGAAAAAATGCATTACGCATACCCTCCCATCGGGGGATGAGAGGGGTATGTGGGACTCCCCGGGTCTGACCCGGTATACCCACTAAAACGACCCAGCGAAAATTCCCGCTTCGTCCTAGTGGCGGGGGACTGGGAAACCGGCATAGCCTTTACGTCCAGTCCTCCGCCGACGATTGCCCTTCATGGCGGGCCCCTCACAGGGGGCCCGGGAATGACCGACGAAGGTGGTGACGGGTGCAATGCGGGCGAAGGCACCCCCGTGCCTGTCGCCCGCCCGTCGCCACCAAGAGGAGGGAGAGGACGGTGCCTTCTCCGACCCCTTCTTCATATGCGGAGCGGCGCAGCGAGAGGGTCGTCCTCCCGCTCGCGCTCCGTGACAGGGTGGTTTGGGGAGAAATAGACCCCCACCAGGGCCATGTCTCCCCACGCGGCAGCCACGTATCCCGGTCCCCTCTCTGAGAGCGAGAGGGGAGGGGAGTCAGTGGAAGGCCGCACCACCTGAAGGATGCGATGTTCGACCCTATCCATCAGTCGGACATCGCACCCTCCTCCGCAGCCGCCGCAGGAACGACGGAGCAAATAGCAGCAGCAGCAGGCCCGGTCAGCACCTGCGCTTTGCCCCGCTTATGGGGAGGATTACAGTTCCTCCCCTTCATCACGTGGCCTGCCGGGCGGCCACTGGCGGCACACACCGCGCAGTGTGGCTTGGCGGCCTCACAAGAGACGGCTTTGTGGCCGGTCTTGCCGCAGCGGTAGCACGTGTCCGTCCGGTCTACCGTGGACGGACACATGGGCCGGGTGTGTCCGATGCCGAAGCACCGGAAACACCGCAGAGGCTGGTCCTCGAGTGCCCGGACTGCACCCGAGCTAAACCCGACCAGCAGCCGTCCCTTGGCAAGGACGGCTTTGGCAGCGGCGACTGGGCACTCGAGGCGAATAGTACCCATGCCGCCGCGGCCGGGCCTTATGTCCCGGCCTTGCACCGCTGCGGCGCCACAGCCCCCTACCGCTGCGACAGCCGCCACCACCTCCTCCTTGGTGACGGAGTCGTCGAGCTCCGTCACCTCAATGGCCGCCGACTTGACCGGTCGGGCCACCTTCGCAGAGTCCGCGATGACCTCCTGCAGCTTGGCTGCAAAGAGGTCAGCGTGGGCACTACCCTCTGCCCCCGGAAACTCGAATATTCGAGCCCCGGCTTGGGTCCGCCGGCAAGTTACACTGCCGATCCCGAGTTGGGTGGGATCGGCATTGGCACGCGCCCGCACCAGAACGGACATGTAAGTCTCCCCTCGCTCCGCAGCCTCCGCGGTGAGCGTCACCACGACGGCTGCGGTTTTCGGGGGGACTAGCTTGCCCTTTCCCCTCCCTTTCCCCTTCCCGTTTCCCTTGCCAGTCGTCTGCGACCGGCTGGGGGCAGTGGTGGCGGGGACGGCAGGGACGGCAGGGACAGCCGTCCCCGACTTTTTCCCTTTTCCCTTGCCCTTCCCCCTACGGACCACGTCCGTCCACTCGCTGGACGGGGTGGTGGCAGGGAGAAGGGCATCTTCCGCCTGGGAGGGGGACGGCTCCGGCTTGCTCGGCTGCCTCTTATCCGCCGCAAGTGGCGGTCGGAGGCGTTCCTCCGGCAAGAGCCGGTCCTCTATGCCCGCTAAGCAGGCCCTTGTGAAGGCCCTCTCCTCCATCACAACCTTGCGGATGATATCCTCAAGGTTGGAGGATGGGCCTTCTGCCACAGGGCTCGTCCGGGCCTGTTGTGGCTGGGCCGTGGCTTCAGCCAGCTTCTGATGAAGCTGGCTGACCTCCAACTGCAGGCGATCTACCTTCGCCTGCAGTTGCCGCGTCTCGTCGTTGGTCTTGCGACGGACCAGCTCCGCGACAACACCGCGCAAGCTCGCGGCCCGGCTCTTGAGGGCCTTCTGGAAAGTGCCCTTTAGGTTGGAGGACTTGGAGGCGACCTCCACGATCTCCTCCTCGTCCTCCTCCGCCATCCTCTCCAGCTCCGTAAGAGAGTGGTCCGCGTACAAGACGCGGGACGCACCGTACCCGGACTTGGCCCGAGCGGCGTGCGCCCGCTTCTCCTTGGCGGCAACCTTTTCCTCCAGCTCTAGTTGGAGCTGCGCTCGCCGGGCGAGGTCCAACTGGCGTTGGGCGTCCGCGAGCCCAACGTTATGGGTATCCGCGGCCACGGTCGTTGGCTTTTTAGCCTTAGACCCCGAGGCCTGGGAACCCTCCGACCCACCGCTCAGGTGGACCCGCTTCCGCGACCGACAGCCACTCGCATCCGACATACCAAAAAGCGAGTCGTTATCGGACGACTCGTCCGCCAAAAAGCCTGCCGCAGACGGCGCGCGGCTAGCTACTGACGCCGGAGCGTCGGGGTAGCCCTGAGAAGGGCCTTTTGGCTGGCCCTGAGAAGGGCCTTTGGGTTGGCCCTGAGAAGGGCCTTTGGGTTGGCCCTGAGAAGGGCCTTTGGGTTGGCCCTGAGAAGGGCCTTTGGGTTGGCCCTGAGAAGGGCCTTTGGGGTGGCCCTGAGAAGGGCCTTTGGGTTGGCCCTCAGAAGGGCCTTTTGATTTTCGCCCGGAGGCGCTCCGCGTTATTTTTGACATTCAGACAGCTCGTAGGTTTCAAGGCAAGGATAAAATCGCTACGAGAGCACAGTGCACTTTGGCCGTACCCAGTCTGCCACTCCGTTACGGTGGTCAGAACTGGGCCGTTTCCAGGGGACGCGACGTGGACGCAAGCACTGTGGGGTGGTCCCCCAACCTAACCTAACCTAACCTAACCTAACCTAACCTAACCTAACCTAACCTAACCCATCGATATTTTCAGTTCCAGACGTGCGATTTTCAATCTGTTTTCGGTGTTTTTAGACATAACTAGGCCTCCGCCTACGTACTGACCATAACGCGCGCAGTTTACACGCGCGTCTGGACTTTATCCCTAAATTCCAGAGATATTCCTCAAAATTAATTATTTTTCCAAATTTTCCTTCACATTTTAAATTAGATTATAGTTGTAATAGTACTCACCCTTCTTCCCTGAATTCTGGTCCGCGTTCCGTGTCCCGGTCTCCAGGTTGTGGGGTGAAAATCAAAATTTTTTCTTTCGAAAATTGGTTTTTGGACCAAAAGTCAAAATTTTTGTTCGGCACCTACCACGTTTTATTCCATATATCGCTAGCCCGCGCGGAGACGCGTCTCTGGACACCTCGCCCGCGGCCCTAGCTCGAAAAAATTTTGCCCACCCACCCACCCGTTTGTATATAAGGAAGGTAGACGGGGTATTTTGGCCAAAAAGTTTTTATCTCGGAATTACATAGTAATCGTTCTGTCAGCCCGTTGTATCAAATTTATTTTGTTTTGACGCTTTCCTAGCACATAATTTAGTGATAGGAGAGAAAATACCAGCTAAAGTTGGTTTTCTCTCAAGGTTTTATCTTTAACAACATCTCGCCAAGATCGCTGGTAGGACTTTTTATATTTTTAGTTTTATACATTTATTATTAATTGACCACTGACTTCCCCCTTTACAGGGAATTTTATTACAAAAATCGTTTATAATACTATTTAGACTGAGTCCCAATTAAGGACAATTTTTTTGTATTTATTATATTTTGATTCTGTATTTTTCATTTCCGACTGCATCCCCCCTTTACAGGGATTCTGTCATAACGTGTCCCCTGAACTGTCCACATAATTATAAATTTTCTTCGCTATGTTAGGACTCAGAACTCCGATGAACAAGGCGAAGGCTGCGGAGGAGTATGCGGACGTGGAAGGGGCATGCCCAGTACAGGTAGGCCCTTCAATGCGGCGCAATACTGGTGAGTTGGAGGCGGAGAAGCTTACTAATTCGGGGCAACCCTGTGAAATCACACCAACAAAAAAGACACCCGCCACCACTCCCCCAAACAAGGCACACGCGCCTGCTTCCCCCAAAGCCAAGCCCAAAGCCCCGGTTTCCCAGCGGCAAAGAACGGAGACCTACGAGCTGCCAGGGAAGGCCCTGGAGAGCTCGCCTCGAGAAGTGCCTATCGTGAAGTACAAAAACAGAACCACGGAGGCAAAGGCGTGTCTCTCCAGTGCCAAGCTGAACATGGACAGCTCGAGGAACCTGAAAAAGGAAATTAAAGACGCACTAATAAAAGCCGTAGACCGGCTATACCAGTTGGTAAAGGAGGGTGAAAAAGAGAGGGGCAAAACACAAGAAGAACCAGCCGAACCCGAGAAGGCCCCCAAGGACCTGACGCCGGCCTCCGGCGCATCGACAGAGCTCATGAGTCAGCTGATGGAAAACCTCCAGCAGCACAAAAAGGCGCTGAAGGAATGCCAGCAGCACACGCGAGCTCTGTCGGAGCACCTTCAACAGACACCTCACTTTGTCGCGGGCCAGGGTCCCTCTTTCGCGGAGATGGCCGCCGTCCCCAAGCAGCACCTCCAAGCGCCTCTTCACTCGATGATAGTGTCGTCAGTTAACGATACGGATACCGGTGAAGAGGTGATTGAGAAGCTCAGGACGGCGGTCGACGCTAGAAACGAGGGTACCAGGGTCGAAAGGCTGCGGAAGGTGAGGGACCAGAAGGTGGTGGTCGGCTTCAGGACCAGGGAGGAGCTAACTCGGGTTACGGAAAGGATAAAGAAGGCTGGAAACCTTGTAGTGGAAGAGGTGCAAAACAAGGATCCCCTCATCATCCTCAAAGACGTCCTCTCCTGTCACTCTGATGCGGAGGTCACTGAGTCGCTCAAGTGCCAGAACACCCACCTGATTGGGGACCTACCTGCGGGCGATGTGAGGATGGGGGTTAAGTACCGTCGCAGGACGAGGAACCCCCACATGTCTCACATCGTAATGCAGGTGTCCCCCTCGGTGTGGCAGAGACTAACTAACGCGGGTCGAGTGCACATCGACTTGCAGCGGGTGCGAGTGCTGGATCAGTCGCCACTCATTCAGTGCACTCGCTGCTTGCGCTTCGGCCATGGCCGTAAACTGTGCACGGAACCCGCCGATCTTTGCACACACTGCGGTGACCCCCACATGAGAGCTGACTGCCCCGTACGACTGGCTGCGGAACCGCCGAAATGCAGAAATTGCGCGACTGCGAAGAATGGGAAAACGGAGCATAACGCCTTCGACAGTGAGTGTCCAAGTCGCGTGAAGTGGGACGCACTGGCACGACTGTCGGTGGCGTACTGCTAAGGGCCAGCCAGCGGTACCAGAGGTATTAAACACCAGGGACTCGCCCAGGGATTCCCGAACAAACCCGAGTTACCAGGTAATCCAAGCTAATCTGCAGAGGAAGAACCTAGCAACCCAAGAGCTCATGATCGTGGCTAGTGAGCGGAGGGTTGCGTTCGCGTTGCTCCAGGAGCCGTATGTGGGTGGGGTTAAAAGGATGCGAGACTACCGGGGAGCGAGAATTTACCAATGCGCTGAACAAGGAGGTGGAACTGTGAAGGCGGCAATAGTCGTCTTCGATCATGATCTAGATGTAACACAGTGTCCGAAACTCACCACCAACAACATCGTGGTGGTGAGGATCCGTACCAGCGCCTGGGAGATCGCAGTAGTCTCATTCTACTTTGAACCAGACCAGCCCATACAGCCATACCTGGAGCAACTCCTGCGGATTCGGGAAGAAATACACCCCATTAGGATGATTATTGGCGGCGACGCCAACGCCAAGAGCACCTGGTGGGGTAGCCTGGTAACCGACACCAAGGGAGAAGACATGTCGGGAACCCTGGAGGACATGCACTTGCAGATACTCAACGTCGGCAACACCCCGACTTTCGACACCGTCAGAGGTAACACCTTGTTCAGCAGCTTCGTCGATGTAACAGCCTGCTCGACGGAGCTGCTGGACTTGGTGGAGGACTGGCGGGTCGAGGAGGGTCTCACGAGCTCGGACCACAATGGTATTGTTTTCAAAATTAACCTCAAAAAATCAAAAGGCACGAACGTCAACAGGTCTACAAGACTTTTTAATACCAGAAAAGCTAATTGGAGCCAATTTCATGAGAAATTGGCCCAATTAAAATCTCAAGCAAAAATTAATCCAATAGAATACAGCCAAATTAGTAATAAAGTAGATTTAGAAATTAGTGTCAATAAGTATATAGATAGCATAACAAAGACCTGTGACGAAACATTGCAAAAATATAAATTGAACGAACAACTTACCATACCATGGTGGTCCACCGAGCTTGCTGAGTTAATGTCGGAGGTTAACACCCGAAGACGCCGCATTCGGTGCGCTGCACCAGTCCGAAGGCAAAAAGTCATCGATGAGTACCTGCAAGCAAAACGAAACTATGAGTCCCTGGCCATGAAAGCGCAGACGGAAGGCTGGAAAGGCTTCTGCGAGAAGCAAGATCGCGAAGGAATGTGGGAGGGTATATATAGGGTGATAGGACGGACCGCCAAGAGACAGGAGGACTTGCCGTTGGTGGAAGAGGGAGTGCCACTGAGCGCACAGAGATCGGCCTTGCTGCTGGCCGAGACCTTCTACCCCGAAGACCTAGAGGAGGGGGAAAATGCTGACCACCGTCGAACACGGGAAGCGGCCTGTCGTGTAAACGACTGGGCGCATGATGAACAGCATGACCCACCGTTTACACTTCAGGAGCTGAAAACCGCGGTGGGAAGTTTCAACCCGAAGAAGGCACCCGGGGCAGACGGTCTCACAGCCGATATCTGTGCCCAAGCTATATCCCGGGACCCAGGGACGTTCCTTGCACTGGCAAATAAATGCCTCGAGCACGGACACTTCCCTGGGGCCTGGAAAATGGCAACGGTGGTGGTCCTTCGTAAACCCGGCAAAGATTCCTACACCACCCCAAAATCGTACAGGCCGGTCGGCCTCCTGCCAGTCTTAGGCAAGATTCTGGAAAAAATGCTAGTAGCGAGGCTCAAGTGGCACCTGATCCCGCGGCTCAGTACTCGCCAGTTTGGTTTCATGCCCCAGAGGAGCACCGAGGACTCCCTCTACACCATGATACAATATATCAAAGGGAAGCTAGGTCAAAAGAAGCTGATCACTGTTGTATCACTGGACATAGAGGGAGCCTTCGATAGCGCATGGTGGCCGGCCATCAGGACCAGACTGGCTGAGGAAAAGTGCCCGGTGAATATCAGACGCATGCTGGATGGCTACTTGACTGGTAGGAGCGTCCGAGTTCGGTACGCGGGTGCGGAGTGCATAAGGCACACAAACAAGGGGTGTGTGCAAGGGTCTATTGGCGGTCCGATCCTATGGAACCTAGTACTCGACCCTCTGCTGAAAGGTCTGGAGGAGAGGGGAGATTACTGCCAGGCTTTTGCTGATGACGTGGTTTTGATCTTCGACGGTGACACAGCATTAGAGGTTCAGAGACAGGCCAATGCCGCCCTCGAGTATGTTCGGGAGTGGGGCATCCGAAACAAGCTAAAGTTTGCACCGCATAAAACTTGTGCAATGGTGATTACGAAAAAGTTGAAGTACGATGTCCCGCTCCTGAGCATGGGCGGGGTAGACATTGGCATGTCTAAAGAAATCAAAATTCTGGGGCTCACCGTCGACCACCAGCTCACTTTCAACACCCACGTCGCCAACGTATGCAGAAAAGCTGTTAACATCTACAAACAGCTGGCACGGGCGGCCAAAGTGAGCTGGGGCCTTCACCCGGAGATCATACGCGTCATCTACACGGCAGCAGTCGAACCGATCATACTCTACGCTGCAAGCGCATGGGCACCTGCTGCCAAAAAAGTAGGAGTTGTTAAACAGCTCAGTGTGGTCCAGAGGGGTTTTGCTCAGAAGCTGTGCAAAGCCTACCGCACGGTCTCCCTAAACTCGGCACTGGTGCTGGCTGGGATACTCCCACTTGACCTTCGTTTCAAAAGTGCTCCGATTTTGATCAAAAGTGCTCCGATTTTGATGAAACAAGTGTCAGATCGTGCAGATAAGTTGCCCCCACCTTACAAAGTTAAAGTTCAAACTGGATTGCTGTGGTGTGCTGTGAAAAGCACTGAAAACCGTCGTTTTGGAGGTTAAGTGAAAACCGTTTTCAACAAAAACGATAACGCTGCGAGAACAAGATCGACGACCCCCTCCTTTTTTGCCGGAATCCAGTGGACATCGTGGCTCTGGACCATCTGGACCTTTCACCACCTTCCTGACATCGCGCCCTGGCGAGTTATTCAGGATTTTCAAAAAACCACGTGTCCTGAAAAGGCTGAAGGAGTGGAGGTAGCGGTTTGAAATTTGGCGTCAACCAGGACCTTGGCAAGAAAAGGCGAGTTCATCTTTGTTTAGAATTTTAAGGCCCCTGGGAGACATAATATAACAGTTCGAAAGTGCAAACTTTCGACCCAAATATCACCGGTCCTCATCACCACATCGAAGTTCTTCTGCCGGAAACCGTGGCGCGCTCATCGGCCCTATAGAGATTTTAAGTTTTAGATTTTTAGTTACAGTAGTTTTTTAGTTATAACATATTTTATAAGTTTTTCAGGTTTTCAAAAATTTTTCACTTGTTTTTTGGTTTTTGCAATATTTTGTTTTTGTGCATTGTAGGGGCTTATTTTACCTTATTTTTGCCATTTTTTTCAGAATTTTCTGACCAGTCATACCTGAGATATCGATTTTTTAGTGTTTTTTGGCCTTAATTCGAAATTAAATAGTAAATTGTTAATTTTGACACCGGGACAGGGTCTAATACACCTATTGCGACCCATTTAAGCCCAAACACGGGCCACTAATCTTTGAAATTGGCTGTTTTCGCAAAATTGGCAAATTTGGGTTTTTAGGTTTTAAATTTAATATCGCGATATCTCAGGAACCGCTGGTCCGATTACTCTCGGATTTTCTTTAGGGTTGACGGTATACTGTTAACTTTGGGTGTGAACCGTTTTCAGGCCATTTCAGGCCAAAAAACTTTTTGTTGCTGAAACCACTTTCAGGACATACCTGAAGTGACGCCGAGCTGTGCGTCCAAAACCCCGTCCTTCTGTGACGAAGGGTTCAAAAGTTACCGACGATCTAACAAGACGTTTGACAGTTCGGCGGCCATTTTGTTTAACTTCAAACCGCCAGAACTCCTGAACCAGAGGTCGTGGGAGATCGCGGTTTTTTGCTTAAGGCCCAGGGACCTATTATCTCACCTACCCCACGTTTTCGGGCGGTTTGGAGCAACAAATTTTCAGGATCCTGAAAGGGGTTTCAGCAGGCAGCGGAGGTCAGGCCGAGTTATTAGAGCCCAAACTCGACGGGTCTGTGACTTTCCCGACGGAAGTTATCTGCTGTCAAACATTAGGTTTGACAGGACCGCGGCCATCTTGGACCGTCTTTGATCGACCATAACTTCCCAACGGAGAGTCGCAGAGAGCTGGGACTTTCACTAGGCGTACCAGCTAGACATAGGGCATCGATTAAGACATTTTTCAGGCGCTTTCAGGAGCAAACAATTTTTCAGCCTGAAAACCGTTCCGGTGAATTGGTCTTACCGGGCCAAGGACGGGGAGCCCAAACACCGAGGTTTTTGGACCGGTGGTGCCGGAGAAATCCTCTGTAACCACTTTGGGTTTTTAACTTTGGTGAAAAACCCAAAATTTTAGGTTGAGATATCTCCGGAACCCCTTGGTCTAACTGCATCGAGTTTGGGTTTGTCTGAAAGGGCTCGGTGAGAGCTATTCACTGGACTTAGTAGATTGACTCTACATAGAGTCTCTTCAAAAAAGGGTCTCTACTTCGTAGTTTTTTGACCAATTTTGATTTTCTTTGCGATTTTCTGGTGAGACCCGCTCTTTTGAGCGCAGGACAGGCTTGACTCACACATCACCCACCCCCCTATACAGGGTCGGATCACAATTGTGGTTATTTTATTATTTTATTTATATTATATTGACAACTTTCCCCGTTCTCTTTACTGTGCCCTATACACACAAGACACTCAACACAACACACAACACAACTCAAATACAACATGGTTCTCGGGATTCGCACCCCAGTAAAAGCAAAGGGGCCAGGAGCCGGCACCAGCCAGTCACAGGGTTCGACGTCGCCTATGAACCCGGGAAATGAGGGACCCTCTGGGGCGCGTGAAGCGCCTAAGGGGATATCTCTGACTTTCGGCAGAAAGGATGCTGTCAGAGGAACCCAAGCAGAAGCAGCCGAAACGCCACTGTCGACGTCAGCGGGGACCTCTGGTGCTGTCGCTCCCACCATCACACCCAGCCCCGTAGGCCCGTCGGGACAGGCGCTGGACGCCGCCAGGACCTTTATCCGCAGACCGGAGCGAAAGCGAAGATCCGTAGACAACATGGAGGCGTTCAAAAAGCAGCCGAACAACTACGCTGCTTTGTCAAATGACCAACTCCTCCAGGAAGTAATGAAGACCTTCGAGGACATCCCAGCCAGGGTGAAGGACTATCCTCAGATGAGGAAGGATATAAAGAACTTCCTGGAGACTCAGTCTGACAAAAGTCTACGGATCTTGTTTGAGCTAAGTAGGCGGGTAAAGGGCCTGGAAACTGCGCCCAAAACAACTACAGCCAAAACGCCTGTATTACCCAAAGTACCTGAAGGAATCCTGGATAGGCTGAACATGGTAGAGGCAAACATAAATACGCGCTTAAATGACCTGGAAGGGAAAGTTTTAAAAGAGTTTCAGGATATGACCGAACGCTACGACGAGTGCGGTGCCGACCTCATCGACAAGGTCGTCGATAAGGTTCTCGAGGTCAGCGAGAAGGTCGACGCAGTCCAAGTAGATGTAAACCATACGACAGAATGTGTGAAGGTCGTTGGTCAAGCCGCGGCGGTCCTCGAGGACAAAATCGATGGCGTTGCCGGTGATGTCGCCACTAGAACCGACCGACTTAAAGAGGTCATCAGGGAATCTGCATGCGAACCAAAACCTGATCAGCAGACCTACGCCAACGTTACGGCAGCCAAACACGGGCATCGACCGGCGCTTCACTCGATGGCGGTCACCCTTGAAGGCAGTCAGGAGACTGCTGACGAGGTGCTCGCCAGAGTGAGGGTGGCGGTCGATGCCAGGGGATCTGGCCTAAAAATAAGTAAGGTCCGGAAGGCGAAAAACCAGACGGTCATACTGGGGTGCGACACAGAGGCGGAGTACAAGAGAGTGAAAGACAGGATCGAGAGCCGAGGTGGAGGACTAAGAGTAGAGCCCATGAAAAATAAAAACCCACTCGTCGTCCTAAAAGACGTCTTCTTAGACAGTGGCGATGACGAAATAGTGCAGGCGCTCTACTCCCAGAACGAGAACATATTCAGGGACTTAGAAAAAGAAGAGATGGAAATGGCAGTAAAGTTTAAAAAGAGGACTAGGAACCCCAAAACAGCGCACGTTGTCGTCCAGGTCGGGCCAAAAGTATGGCAGAGGATGACGGACGCTGGAGCCCTTTACCTCGACCTGCAAAGGGTCAGGGTGGAGGACCAGTCGCCGCTCATCCAATGCACCAAGTGCTTGGCGTTTGGGCACGGCCGGAAATTTTGTACGGAGAGTGTGGACAGGTGCAGTCACTGTGGAGGACCGCACTTACGCGAGAAGTGCGCGGAGTTTATCGCGGGTAATGAACCGCAGTGCTGCAACTGCTCGCACTCGAAGTTCCAGAGGACTGACCACAACGCTTTCAGCGTGGAGTGTCCGGTCCGCAAGAAATGGGACTATCTGGCTCGGACGACAACGGCATATGCCTGAACTGTTTCTTAGGGCTTACATAACACACACAACACACACACGAAGACACCGATACAGCAACACAAACTGGGAGTACATATACATGGAAACCAACGCACACAAACATACACAGATATATAAAATATATAATTATATATACGAATATATCAAAAACACACACATAACACTAAACATGCACCACAAACAACACGTAACAATGATGAGTGAAATAAAAAAAAAAAAAAAATCAGAACAAGAAAAGACAATAATTATGTATATAATAAGTATATATGTATATTATTGCCGCAACCTAAAAGAAAGTCAAGTAATTCATAATGTAAAGAATCCACATAAGCCCCTATAATAGTGTAGGAACCGAATATAAGGCGAATAGATTGTTACAAATGAAGTAGTTCCAAACCAACCTATGTAACTGGATATATATGTATATTAATCGCCCTGAAGAACCAAGTTTGAAATGTTTGTTTTTGGCTTGCGAGGTGAATGACTTTAGTTGTATTAGAAAGAAAATAAAAGATTAGTTAAGTATGAGGATAAACATTGTATTGTAAAATAACATAGATTAAGAAATTAGAAATGTAAAACTAATTATGCTAAAATAAACTAGATAATATGTAAATTAGAAATAAAGTACAAAAAAATGTAAATGTAGAATAAATAAAACCTAGCAAGTATAATATAGTAAGTAAGAAATAGAGTTAAGTAAACGAACCTGTTATCAGCTAAGCAAAATTTGAAATTAAAACTGAGTTGTGACCTTTAATACCCCTAATAAAGAATATTAAAAGTAAAATTAGTTCGAATAGCGGGAGTCCCACCCGGCTAAGAATGAAAGAGAAGCATGAAAGAAAGAACCAGTATGAAGCATAAAAGTGCGAGAAGAATAATTGCGAGAACTAGAATGAATGAGTAAATTAGAGTAATAAGATCCCGTTGTACCCATGAACGGGGAAAAGCAAAAAAAAAAAAAAAAAAAAAAAAAAAAAAAAAAAAAAAAAAAAAAAAAAAACCTAACCTAACCTAACCTAACCTTTTTTTTTTTTTTTTTTTTTTTTTTTTTTTTTTTTATCGCTGGGAAAAAATGCATTACGCATACCCTCCCATCGGGGGATGAGAGGGGTATGTGGGACTCCCCGGGTCTGACCCGGTATACCCACTAAAACGACCCAGCGACATTCCCGCTTCGTCCGAGTGGCGGGGGACTGGGAAACCGGCATAGCCTTTACGTCCAGTCCTCCGCCGACGATTGCCCTTCATGGCGGGCCCCTCACAGGGGCCCGGGAATGTTCGACGAAGGTGGTGACGGGTGCAATGCGGGCGAAGGCACCCCCGTGTCTGTCGCCCGCCCGTCGCCACCAAGAGGAGGGAGAGGACGGTGCCTTCTCCGACCCCTTCTTCGTCTGCGGAGCGGCGCAGCGAGAGGGTCGTCCTCCCGCTCGCGCTCCGCCTCCTCCTTTTGCGAGATGACGTCCTCGCAAAAGGAGGCGACCGCTGCCCAGGCCTCCTCGCTCCCCAGCATGGCGTTGACGACGCCGGGAAGCGAGAGGTCTGGTCCAATCACCACGGTCAGGCTGCGGCGCGGCTCGGACCAAGCCGGGCACACCTCCAGGGTGTGCTGCGCCGTGTCCTCAGCCGCGCCGCAGTCGTGGCACGCCGGGGTCTCCTCCCTCCCGATCCGATGCAGGTGCGATCCGAAACAGCCATGGCCGGACAACACCTGCACCAGACGGAACGAGAGGAAACCGTGGGACCGCTCGAGCCAGCTTTGCAAAACCGGACCGAGCGCGTCCAACGTTCGGCGGCCAAAGGCGGCGTTGGCGAGGTCCTCCGACCAATGGAGGACGATGGCGTCCTTTGCCTCCCGCCGCACGGCCTCCCGCTCTTCGGCGACGGGGCGCTCCCCGAGAGCCTTTCGGCGCGCCGTCCACTCGTACACTCTGGCGAGCACCCAAGCCTCCAACTCCCAAGGAGGGGTGCCGGCCAGAGCGCATGCCGCCGAGAAGCCCACCGAGCGGTAGGCCCTCGCCACCCGCTGTGCAATGGCCCTTTGGGGCCTGCGGATGGCGGTCGCATTCTCCCTCCTGTGGAGGGAGTCCGCCCAGATGGGGGCCCCGTATAGGGCCATGCTCCGCAGGATGCCGGCATACAGGCGCCGGCATTTTGCCTTGGGCCCCCCCAGGTTCGGGAGGAGCCATGAGAGGGAGTCCGCGGCCTTCAGCAGGCGCGTCGACAGCCCGCTGAAATGCGGACCGAAGCGCCACCTATCGTCCAGCACCAGCCCCAGATACTTCATCTGGGGCTGGACCCCTATCCTGACGCCCTCCACAATTATGTGGGCGTCGGGAGGGCAGCGCTGCCGAGGCCCGCGAAAGAACACGGCCTCGGTCTTGTGCAGCGCCACCTTCAATCCCAGGCGGCGGATCCTCTCTGCAACCAAGGATCCGCCAGCCGAGGCCAGACAGGCCGCGTCGGCAAAGTTCCTCCCCCGGGCAGTGAGGAGAGTGTCATCCGCGTAGCAGATGACACTCGTGCCCTGGAGGAGGGCTCCCCGCAAGAGCCAGTTGAACCCGATGTTCCACAAGGGGGGCCCAAGCACCGACCCCTGTGGAACACCGGACTCTGCGCCGTACCGCCTCACGGTGGCCGTCTTGTCCACGAGGAGGACCTCTCGGTCCTCCAAGTAGCTGGCCAATAGGTCCCGCAGGTATTGGGGCACTCCGTGATACCGGAGCGCCTCCAATATCGTCGAGTGGGGGACGGAGTTGAAGGCGTTGGCAATGTCGAACGACACCGCCAGCACTCCGTCCCCCGCCTCCACCGCCTCCTTCACCTGGCCCTTGAGTAGGGCCAGCGCGTCGATCGTCGAACGCCCTCGACGGAAGCCGAATTGGGCGTCCGACAGATCCGGCCCTACCCCCCGCAAGTGGCTATCAAGCCGGGAGGCGACAATCCCCTCGAACAATTTACCGACCTCATCGAGCAGGACGATGGGCCGGTATGCCGAGGGGGAGTCCAGCGGGCGGCCCTCCTTTCGGAGGAGGCATAACTGCCCCTCCTTCCACAGTTTCGGGAACCTCCCAGCCGTAAAGCACGCGCTGAAGAGGTCCCGAAACCTGTCCTCCATGCCGGAGGCGGCGATCGCCAGCACCCGTGCGGGGACGCCGTCTGGTCCGGGGGCCGTCTTCTTTGCGCGGAGGCTGAGAACCCCCGCGTAGAACTCCGCCGCCGTCACCGGGGGGACCTCCTCCTCCGGCAATGCCGCCCCTTGCGGGGGATCCATCGTTGGTGGGGTGAAGTCGGTCCTGCGCGGAAACAGGGACCGGACCACCCCATCCAGCAACACTGGCTCAAGGGTCTCCGACAGTGGGGGACCATAGGGGCGTAGCTGGTTCCGCGCCGCCTTGTATGGTCTCCCATAGGGGTCCCTGTCGAGACCCTCCAACATCTCGGCCCTCGCCGAGTCTTGTGCAGCGCCCATTGCAGACTTGAGGGCCGTCGTCGCCTCTCGGTAAGAGGCGTATAGGCGGTCCTCTTCTGCCCGGACTCGGTTTTGGGCGCTGCGCCGTCGGCTCCGCGTGTAGGCCCTTCTGGCCGCCACGCAGGTGGCCCGGAGTCCCTCCAGCTCCTCCGTCCACCAATAGACGGCACGACGGGGAGGCGGACGGCGAGACCGAGGCATGCTGGAGTTGCACACCTCGGTCAGGGACCCCCTGAGCTGGACCGCTGCAGCGTCAACGTCCAGGACCTCGACAGGGGGCGACAGCCAGTCCTGGAGGAAGGCCGCCTCCTTGGCTGCCTCCCGGTCCAGGCGGGTGAGTGCCCACCGTGGGAAGGGAGATTGCCCAGCACGGGTCATCCCCCTCCCCCCCTGCTGGGTGGAGATGTCGAACCGCACATATCGGTGGTCCGACAACGTCTCCACCATCTCTACCCGCCAGTTGACGACGCGGGCGGCCAGCGTGGGGGTGGCAAACGAGACGTCCACCACCGACCCACCCTGTTGCCGCACACACGTGTGGACCGCCCCCCTGTTGAGGAGGGACACACCGCTTGAGGCCGCCCAAAACTCGACGGCGCGTCCCCGGACGTTGCAACCGGTGGCCGGGTTGCCCCAGGCCGCCGACTTGGCGTTCAGGTCGCCCAACACCAGAACTTGGCGTGGCGCCGCCCTCCCTTTGACTGCGGTGAGGATCTCGAGGAAATCCTCAAAGTCCGAGAGAGGGCGGTTTGGGGAGAAATAGACCCCCACCAGGGCCATGTCTCCCCAGGCGGCGGCCACGTATCCCGGTCCCCTCTCTAAGAGCGAGAGGGGAGGGGAGTCCGTGGAAGACCGCGCCACCAACGCCACCAAGCCGTCCCGGTCGCCCAGCCAACGGCCAGGGACCGAGTAGGGTTCGGCGACCACCGCCAAGTCCACCAACCACTCAGCCATGGTCTGCATCAGCAGATCCTGGGCTGCCCTGCAGTGGTTGGTGTTCGCCTGGAGGATGCGATGTTCGACCCTATCCATCAGTCGGACATCGCACCCCCCTCCGCAGCCGCCGCAGGAACGACGGAGTTAGCGGCAGCAGCAGCAGGCCTGGTCGGCGCCAGCGCTTTGCCACGCTTAGGGGGAGGATTGCAGTTCCTCCCCTTCATTACGTGGCCTGCTAGGCGGCCACTGGCGGCGCACACCGCACAGTGTGGCGTGGCGGCCTCACAAGATACGGCTTTGTGGCCGTTCTTGCCGCAGCGGTAGCACGTGTCCGTCCTATCCACCGTGGACGGACACATGGGCCGGGTGTGTCCGATGCCGAAGCACCGGAAACACCGCAGAGGCTGGTCCTCGAGTGCCCGGACTGCACCCGAGCTGAAGCCAACTGTGAGCCGTCCCTTGGCAAGGACGGCTTTGGCAGCGGCGATTGGGCACTCGAGGCGGATGGTGCCCATGCCGCCGCGTCCGGGTCTTATGTCCCGGCCTTGGACCGCCGCGACGCCACAGCCCCCTACCGCTGCGACCGCCGCAACCACCTCCTCCTTGGTGACGGAGTCGTCGAGCTCCGTCACCTCGATGGCCGCTGACTTCACCGGTCGGGCCACCTTCGCCGAGTCCGCGATGACCTCCTGCAGCTTTGCTGCAAATAGGTCAGCGCGGGCACTCCCCTCGGCCCCTGGGAACTCGAAAATACGAGCTCCCGCTTGTGTCCGCCGGCAAGACACGCTGCCGATCCCCAGTTGGGTGGGATCGGCATTGGCACGCGCCCGCACCAAGACGGACGCGTACGTCTCCCCACGCTCCGCCGCCTCCGCGGTGAGTGTCACCACGACGGCAGCGGTTTTCGGGGGGACTAGCCTCCCCTTTCCTTTTCCTTTCCCCTTCCCTGGTCCCTTGCCGGTCATCTGCGACCGACTGGGAGCGGTAGTGGCGGGGACGGCAGGTACGGCCTTTGCCGACTTCTTGCCCCTGCCCTTTCCCTTGCGGACCACATCCGTCCACTCGTTGGACGGGGTGGTGGCAGGGAGTAGGGTGTCTTCCGCCTGGGAGGAGGACGGCCCCGGCTCACTCGGCTGCCTCTTATCCGCCGCAAGCGGCGGCCGGAGGCGCTGCTCCGGCAAGAGCCGGTCCTCAATGCCCGCTAAGCAGGCCCTTGTGAAGGCCCTCTCCTCCATCACAACCTTGCGGATGATATCCTCAAGGTTGGAGGATGGGCCTTCTGCCGCAGGGCTTGTCCGGGCCTCTTGTGGCCGGGCCGTGGCATCAGCCAGCTTCTGATGAAGTTGGCTGACCTCCGACTGCAGGCGATCGACCTTCGCCTGCAGTTGCCGCGTCTCGTCAGTGGTCGTGCGACGGACCAACTCCGCGACGACACCGCGCATGCTGGCGGCCCGGCTCTTGAGGGCTTTCTGAAAGGTGCCCTTTAGGTTTGAGGACTTGGAGGCGACCTCTACGATCTCATCCTCGTCCTCCTCCGCTATCCTCTCCAGCTCCGCAATAGTGTGGTCCGCGTACAGGACGCGGGACGCACCGTACCCGGACTTGGCCCGAGCGGCTTGCGCCCGCTTCTCCTTGGCGGCAACCTTTTCCTCCAGCTCTTGCTGGAGCAGCGCTCGCCGGGCGAGGTCCAACTGGCGTTGGGCGTCCGCGAGCCCAACGTTGTGGGTATCCGCGGCCTTGGTCGTCGGCTTTTTAGCCTTGGACCCCGAGGCCTGGGAACCCTCGGAACCACCGCTCAGGTGGACCCGCTTCCGCGAACGAGAGTCGTTCGCGTCCGACACACTGAACAGTGAGTCGTTGTCGGACGACTCGTCCGCCAAAAAGCCTGCCGCAGACGGCGCGCGGCTGGCTTCAGACGCCGGAGCGTCAGGGTGGCCCTGAGAAGGGCCTTTGGGTTGGCCCTGAGAAGGACCTTTTGGTTGGCCCTGAGAAGGGCCCTTGGGTTGGCCCTGAGAAGGGCCTTTAGGTTGGCCCTGAGAAGGGCCCTTGGGTTGGCCCTGAGAAGGGCCCTTGGGTTGGCCCTGAGAAGGGCCTTTGGTCTTTAAAAATCGCCCGGAGGCGCTACGCGTGAGTTTAGACATAGTAGTCTCCGACAGTTCGTAGTTCGCAAGTCAAGGATAAAATCGCTACGATAGCACAGTGCACTTTGGCCGTACCCAGTCTGCCACTCCGTTACGGTGGTCAGAACTGGGCCGTTTCCAGGGGACGCGACGTGGACGCAAGCACTGTGGGGTGGTCCCCCAACCTAACCTAACCTAACCTAACCTAACCTAACCTAACCTAACCTAACCTAACCCTTTACAGGGACACAGTGTTGTCCAGTGTCCGACCTTATACGTCTCTCCTCCCGAGGTATCGCTCTGACTCCCTCTTTACAGGAGTCAGTTCTGATAACACCTGCACTTACCCTTGAATATGTTCCGCACCCCATCCAGCACCGTGAGGGCTCCAGGCTCTAGTGGCTCGCCGCGATCGGCGGAGAAAGCAATGCCTTCGCCTGCTGACGCAAGGAGGAGAAAGACGAGATTCCTGTTGCGTCACAGGGGGGCCCTGCCACTCCGGGGACGCGCCGAGCTGCTATTGATGCCCCAAGACCGCTCAAAAAGCCTGAGGCGAAGTGCCGCAGTCGCATCGAGGAAGCGAGAGCTTGCCTAAATAAGGCGAAGCTTAATTTGGGCAACTCTCGCAACCTCAAGGCCGAGATAAAGACTGCGGTGCTCGAAGCCATAAACAGGCTTTATGAGCTGGTCAAGGAGTCCGAACGAGATAAGGCCCCTTCCGCACCCGTCGCCATGCCGGAACCCGCGCCCACTGTTGACCGTAGTCCCAATCCTATTTCCGCCGAGGTCCTTGCTGGCCAGACTGAGCTCTTAAACAGCCTAAAGGAGCACATCTCGGAGTTAAGAGACAACTCTGAGAAACTTGACGCACTCCGAGACAGTCTGGCCAGCAGGAAAGCGGTGGAGGAGACAACCTACGCGAGCATGACAGCCGTCAGTAAGAGCCACACCGGGGCACAGGCTCCGGAGCGAACAACGCTGCACTCCGTGGTTGTCTCCTCTACTGAGGAGATGGATACGGGGGACCAAATCTTAGAAAGGGTGAGGAAAGCAGTGGACGCGAAGGAGGGATGGGTGCGCGTCGAGAGGGTCCGCAAGGCCAGGGACCAGAAGGTTATCATGGGGTGCGCAACGACGGAGGAGAGGCAAAAATTAAAAGCGCGATTGGAGAAGGCCGGGGAGAACCTCGTCGTCGAGGAAGTGAAGAATCGGAACCCGCTTCTGGTTCTTAGGGACGTGCTGTTAGTACACAGCGACGAAGAAGTGCTCAGAGCCCTTAAGAACCAGAACCAGGAGATCTTTCACGGCCTCGGTGACGAGGAACAAAAGGTCTCTGTTAAGTTCCGCAAAAAGTCTCGCAACCCGCACGTGAGCAGCATTGTGCTGAGTGTTACCCCAGCTATCTGGAGGAGGGCACTCGAAGGAGGCAAGCTCCGTATTGACCTCCAGAGAGTGCGCGTCGAGGATCAGACGCCTCTGGTGCAGTGCACCCGCTGTCTATCGTACGGCCACGGCAAGCGCCTGTGTACGGAGTCGGCCGACCTGTGCAGCCACTGTGGCGGTCCACATCTCAGAGTGGACTGCCCAGACAAGCACAGGGTCGAAGCAGCGGTTTGCGTAAACTGCACCAGAGCCAAGCTGGGGGAACACTCGCACAATGCGTTTAGTGATATATGCCCAATACGTAGGAAGTGGGACGCATTCGCTAGAGCATCCATAGCATATTGCTAAAGTTGTCGATGCGCCCACTTCCACGTACACAGTGATGACCGGTCTGACACAACCAGATTGCAGACGCATTGAGCGAACCACTGGGGTTGGCTTAATGGAGAATGGTAATTGGAGTCACTTTCATAAGAAAGTGACTGGAATTATACTGGACCGTAAGTCAACTCTAGTGGAATCGTCAAGTTGTGTCAGACTGGGCGACGAATTCTGCCGTCGTCTTAAAAATTGTTTATTTACGTTTTATTTAGGCCTCAAAGAAATTTTCGAAAAACTAAGAATAAAAATAGATATAAAAATAATATCCGATTATATAATAATCATATAGTTAAGGTATTATTAAAATAAGACTAAATTCATCTAAATTCAATTAAATAAGCGCAGAATTAAAATTGAAAAGGCATAATAATAAGGGTTAGCGAGAGAAAAACATGGGTTAATTAGTAAATTTAGGGAAACGTTTAGAAAATTGTAAAATTAGGCATTTAATTTTGAAAAATCATAATTATTTTGTAAATAGTAGTGTCATATAAAAGATAGTTTAAATATGTAGTAAAAAGTAAACATAAAAACACATAAACAAATTATAGTATGAATAAATAGAAACAGTAGCGGATCATAATAAAAAGATAGAGTGTGGTCTCCTCGGCCTCCCATCAATCAGTCGCAAACAAGTAAAAACATCGATAAAAAGGGCTCTGATCCCCATGTCAGAGGGACACTGGCTAGGCAGGAGTGGTTTTTAGCCGGTTCGAGTCCGGCACTACCTCGACTGTCTCACAAGAGAAATTCCTGTGAGATAGTCGAGGTGTCCGCGGGGATTTCCCACTCCTGCCCAAACAAAAAAAAAAAAAAAAAAAAAAAAAAAAAAAAAAAAAAACCTAACCTAACCTAACCTAACCTAACCTTTTTTTTTTTTTTTTTTTTTTATCGCTGGGAAAAAATGCATTACGCATACCCTCCCATCGGGGGATGAGAGGGGTATGTGGGACTCCCCGGGTCTACTAAGACCCGGTATACCCACTAAAACGACCCAGCGACATTCCCGCTTCGTCCGAGTGGCGGGGGACTGGGAAACCGGCGTAGCCTTTACGTCCAGTCCTCCGCCGACGATTGCCCTTCATGGCGGGCCCCTCACAGGGGCCCGGGAATGATCGACGAAGGTGGTGACGGGTGCAATGCGGGCGAAGGCACCCCCGTGCCTGTCGCCCGCCCGTCGCCACCAGGAGGAGGGAGAGGACGGCGCCCTCTCCGACCCCTTCTTCGTCTGCGGAGCGGCGCAGCGAGAGGGTCGTCCTCCCGCTCGCGCTCCGCCTCCTCCTTTTGCGAGATTACGTCCTCGCAAAAGGAGGCGACCGCTGCCCAGGCCTCCTCGCTCCCCAGCATGGCGTTGACGACGCCGGGAAGCGAGAGGTCTGGTCCAATTACCGCGGTCAGGCTGCGGCGCGGCTCGGACCAAGCCGGGCACACCTCGAGGGTGTGCTGCGCCGTGTCCTCCGGCGCGCCGCAGTCGTGGCACGCCGGGGTCTCCTCCCTCCCGATCCGGTGAAGGTGCGATCCGAAACAGCCATGCCCGGATAACACCTGCACCAGACGGAACGAGAGGAAACCGTGGGACCGCTCGAGCCAGCTCCGTAGAACCGGACCGAGCGCGTCCAACGTCCGGCGGCCAAAGGCGGCGGCGGCGAGGTCCTCCGTCCAGTGGAGGACGATGGCATCCTTTGCCTCCCGCCGCACGGCCTCCCGCTCTTCGGCGACGGGGTGCTCCCCGAGCGCCTTCCGGCGCGCCGTCCACTCGTACACTCTGGCGAGCACCCATGCCTCCAACTCCCAAGGAGGGGTGCCGGCCAGAGCGCACGCCGCGGAAAAGCCCACCGAGCGGTAGGCCCTCGCCACCCGCTGTGCAATGGCCCTTTGGGGCCTTCGGATGGCGGTCGCATTCTCCCTCCTGTGGAGGGAGTCCGCCCAGATGGGGGCCCCGTAAAGGGCCATGCTCCTCAATATGCCTGCGTACAGGCGCCGGCATTTCGCCTTGGGCCCCCCCAGGTTCGGGAGGAGCCACGAGAGGGCGTCCGCGGCCTTCAACAGGCGCGTCGACAGCCCGCTGAAATGCGGGCCGAAGCGCCACCTGTCGTCCAGCACCAGCCCCAGATACTTCATCTGGGGCTGGACTCCTATCCTGACGCCCTCCACAATTATGTGGGCGTCGGGAGGGCAGCGCTGCCGAGGCCCGCGAAAGAACACGGCCTCGGTCTTGTGCAGCGCCACCTTCAATCCCAGGCGGCGGATCCTCTCTGCAACCAAGGATCCGCCAGCCGAGGCCAGACAGGCCGCGTCGGCAAAGTTCCTCCCCCGGGCAGTGAGGAGAGTGTCATCCGCGTAGCAGATGACACTCGTGCCCTGGAGGAGGGCTCCGCGCAGGAGCCAGTTGAACCCGATGTTCCACAAGGGAGGGCCAAGCACCGACCCCTGCGGAACACCGGACTCTGCGCCGTACCGCCTCACCGTGGCCGTCTTGTCCACTAGGAGGACTTCTCGGTCCTCCAGGTAGCTGGCCAGGAGGTCCCGCAGGTATTGGGGCACTCCGTGATACCGGAGCGCCTCCAATATCGTCGAGTGGGGGACGGAGTTGAAGGCGTTGGCAATGTCGAACGACACCGCCAGCACTCCGTCCCCCGCCTCCACCGCCTCCTTCACCTGGCCCTTGAGTAGGGCCAGTGCGTCGATCGTCGAACGCCCTCGACGGAAGCCGAATTGGGCGTCCGACAGATCCGGCCCCACCCCCCGCAAATGGCTATCAAGCCGGGAGGCGACAATCCCCTCGAACAGTTTACCGACCTCATCGAGCAGGACGACGGGCCGGTATGCCGAGGGGGAGTCCAGCGGGCGGCCCTCCTTTCGGAGGAGGCATAACTGCCCCTCCTTCCACAGTTTCGGGAACCTCCCAGCCGTAAAGCACGCGCTGAAGAGGTCCCGAAACCTGTCCTCCATGCCGGAGGCGGCGATCGCCAGCACCCGTGCGGGGACGCCGTCTGGTCCGGGGGCCGTCTTTTTTGCTCGGAGGCTGAGCACCCCCGCGTATAACTCCGCCACCGTCACCGGGGGGACGTCCTCCTCCTCCGGCGTAACCGCCCCTTGCGGGGGATCCATCGTTGGTGGGGTGAAGTCGGTCCTGCGCGGAAACAGGGACCGGACCACCCCATCCAGCAACGGTGGATCGAGGGTCTCCGACAGTGGGGGACCATAGGGGCGTAGCTGGTTCCGCGCTGCCTTGTATGGTCTCCCATAGGGGTCCCTGTCGAGACCCTCCAACATCTCGGCTCTCGCCGAGTCTTGTGCAGCGCCCATTGCAGACTTGAGGGCCGTCGTCGCCTCTCGGTAAGAGGCGTATAGGCGGTCCTCTTCTGCCCGGTCTCGGTTTTGGGCGCTGCGCCGTCGGCTCCGCGTGTAGGCCCTTCTGGCCGCCACGCAGGTGGCCCGGAGTCCCTCCAGCTCCTCCGTCCACCAGTAGACGGCACGACGGGGAGGCGGACGGCGAGACCGAGGCATGCTGGAGTTGCACACCTCGGTCAGGGACCCCCTGAGCTGGACCGCTGCAGCGTCCACGTTCAGGACCTCGACAGGGGGCGACAGCCAGTCCTGGAGGAAGGCCGCCTCCTTGGCTGCCTCCCGGTCCAGGCGGGTGAGTGCCCACCGCGGGAAGGGAGATTGCCCAGCACGGGTCATCCCCCTCCCCCCCTGCTGGATGGAAATGTCGAACCGCACATATCGGTGGTCCGACAACGTCTCCACCATCTCTACCCGCCAGTTGACGACGCGGGCGGCCAGCGCGGGGGTGGCAAACGAGACGTCCACCACCGACCCACCCTGTTGCCGCACACACGTGTGGACTGCCCCCCTGTTGAGGAGGGACACACCGCAGGAGGCCGCCCAAAACTCGACGGCGCGTCCCCGGACGTTGCAACCAGCGGCCGGATTGCCCCAGGCCGCCGACTTGGCGTTCAGGTCGCCCAACACCATAACTTGGCGTGGCGCCGCCCTCCCTTTGACTGCGGTGAGGATCTCGAGGAAATCCTCAAAGTCCGAGAGAGGGCGGTTTGGGGAGAAATAGACCCCCACCAGGGCCATGTCTCCCCAGGCGGCGGCCACGTATCCCGGTCCCCTCTCTAAGAGCGAGAGGGGAGGGGAGTCCGTGGAAGACCGCGCCACCAACGCCACCAAGCCGTCCCGGTCGCCCAGCCAACGGCCAGGGACCGAGTAGGGTTCGGCGACCACCGCCAAGTCCACCAACCACTCAGCCATGGTCTGCATCAGCAGATCCTGGGCTGCCCTGCAGTGGTTGGTGTTCGCCTGGAGGATGAGATGTTCGACCCTATCCATCAGTCGGACATCGCACCCCCCTCCGCAGCCGCCGCAGGAACGACGGAGTTAGCGGCAGCAGCAGCAGGCCTGGACGGCGCCAGCGCTTTGCCACGCTTAGGGGGAGGATTGCAGTTCCTCCCCTTCATTACGTGGCCTGCTAGGCGGCCGCTGGCGGCACACACCGCACAGTGTGGCGTGGCGGCCTCACAAGATACGGCTTTGTGGCCGTTCTTGCCGCAGCGGTAGCACGTGTCCGTCCTATCCACCGTGGACGGACACATGGGCCGGGTGTGTCCGATGCCGAAGCACCGGAAACACCGCAGAGGCTGGTCCTCGAGTGCCCGGACTGCACCCGAGCTGAAGCCAACTGTGAGCCGTCCCTTGGCAAGGACGGCTTTGGCAACGGCGATTGGGCACTCGAGGCGGATGGTGCCCATGCCGCCGCGTCCGGGTCTTATGTCCCGGCCTTGGACCGCCGCGGCGCCACAGCCCCCTACCGCTGCGACCGCCGCAACCACCTCCTCCTTGGTGACGGAGTCGTCGAGCTCCGTCACCTCGATGGCCGCTGACTTCACCGGTCGGGCCACCTTCGCCGAGTCCGCGATGACCTCCTGCAGCTTGGCTGCAAATAGGTCAGCGTGGGCAGTCCCCTCGGCCCCCGGGAACTCGAAGATTCGAGCCCCGGCTTGTGTCCGCCGGCAAGACACGCTACCGATCCCCAGTTGGGTGGGATCGGCATTGGCACGCGCCCGCACCAAGACGGACGCGTACGTCTCCCCACGCTCCGCCGCCTCCGCGGTGAGTGTCACCACGACGGCAGCGGTTTTTGGGGGGACTAGTTTCCCCTTTCCCTTTCTTTTCCCCTTCCCTGCACCCTTGCCGGTCGTCTGCGACCGACTGGGAGCGGTAGTGGCGAGGACGGCAGGTACGGCCTTCACCGACTTCTTGCCCCTGCCCTTCCCCCTACGTACCACATCCGTCCACTCGTTGGACGGGTTGGTGGCAGGGAGAAGAGTGTCTTCCGCCTGGGAGGAGGACGGCCCTGGCTCGCTTGGCTGCCTCTTATCCGCCGCAAGCGGCGGTCGGAGGCGCTTTTCCGGCAAGAGCCGGTCCTCTATGCCCGCTAAGCAGGCCCTTGTGAAGGCCCTCTCCTCCATCACAACCTTGCGGATGATATCCTCAAGGTTGGAGGATGGGCCTTCTGCCGCAGGGCTTGTCCGGGCCTCTTGAGGCCGGGCCGTGGCTTCAGCCAGCTTCTGATGAAGCTGGCTGACCTCCAACTGTAGGCGATCGACCTTCGCCTGCAGTTGCCGCGTCTCGTCGGTGGCCTTGCGACGCACCAGCTCCGCGACGACACCGCGCATGCTCGCGGCCCGGCTCTTGAGGGCCTTCTGGAAGGTCCCCTTTAGGTTGGAGGACTTAGAGGCGACCTCCACGATCTCCTCCTCGTCCTCCTCCGCCATTTTCTCCAGCTCCTCAAGAGAGTGGTCCGCGTACAGGACGCGAGACGCACCGTACCCGGACTTGGCCCGGGCAACGTGCGCCCGCTTCTCCTTTGCGGCCACCCTCTCCTCCAGGTCCTGCTGGAGCTGCGCTCGCCGGGCCAGGTCCAACTGGCGTTGGGCGTCCGCAAGCCCAACGTTATGGGTATCGGCGGCCTTGGTCGTCGGCTTTTTGGCCTTCGACCCCGAGGCCTGGGAACCTTCGGACCCACCGCTCAGGTGGACCCGCTTTCGCGACCGAGAATCGTTCGCGTCCGACACACTAAACAGTGAGTCGTTGTCGGACTCGTCCGCCAAGAAGCCATCCGCAGACGGCGCGCGGCTAGCCTCTGACGCCAGAGCGTCAAGTTGGCCCTGAGAAGGGCCTTTTGGTTGGCCCTGAGAAGGGCCTTTGGGTTGGCCCTGAGAAGGGCCTTTGGGTTGGCCCTGAGAAGGGCCTTTAGGTTGACCCTGAGAAGGGCCTTGGAGTTGGCCCTGAGAAGGGCCTTTTGGTTGGCCCTGAGAAGGGCCCTGAGGTTGGCCCTGAGAAGGGCCTTTAGGCTGGCCCTGAGAAGGGCCTTTGGTCTTTAAAAATCGCCCGGAGGCGCTACGCGTGAGTTTAGACATGGTAGTCTCCGACAGTTCGTTTACACAAGGCAAGATAAAATCGCAACGAGATCACAGTGCACTTTGGCCAACCCAGTCTGCCACTCCGTTACGGTGGTCAGAACTGGGTCGTTTCCAGGGGACGCGACGTGGACGCAAGCACTGTGGGGTGGTCCCCCAACCTAACCTAACCTAACCTAACCTAACCTTTTTTTTTTTTTTTTTTTTGTTGCCGGGGTGGAAAATCCTCGATGGATGTCCTCCGCTCTGGGGAGAGCGGAGGGGTCTGTCAGACTCATACTGACTAAAAACCACCCCGGTGTTCCCTTCCCACACTTGCACCGGGGATCATGGGAACTAGCGCGCCTTCCACGATCCCCGGCTAGTGCCGGCCCGCCACTGCGGGCCTCCTCAAGTCTGCGGGGGGAGTGAGGTGTACTCCTCCCGCGACGTCCTATAGGGGCGCGCGCGGAACACTACGCGCCACCGCCTCGGGTCCAGTTATTCGGCGGGGCGGCGGACCTCCCCAAGTCCACCGTCCCTCTGGACCCGTCTAGGGGGGCTGGAAGAGGGCGTTGTCCGCCCTCCGCCGACGCCCGGTTCGTCTGCTGCGGGTCGGGAGAGTGGTCTCGACCTCCCTCAACCTCTCCGCAGCCTCCTTCTGTGAGATGACCGTTTCACAGAAGGAGATCACCGCATCCCACGACTCTGCGCTCCCGACCATCGCGCGAGCGACGGCCGGCAGCGACAGGTCGGCTCCCACTTCTGTCACGAGGGCACGGCGCGGCTCCTCCCATGCGGCACACTCTGCCAGCGTATGCCGAGCCGTGTCCTCCAGACAGTGGACGCAGTGATGACACCGAGCGTCCGGCTCCCTGTTTATGCGACACAGGTACTTCCCGAAGCAACCATGCCCCGAGAGTACCTGCGTCGCCCGAAACGACAAGGAGCCGTGCCTCCTCTCGAGCCATTCCTCGAGCACCGGTCGGATCGCCTCGATGGTGGCGAGGCCGGCGGTAGGGCGTAGAAGCCTGTCCCGCCACTCCGCCACCAGGACCTCGCGGAGCTGAGACCGACGCAGATCGATCTCTCGCTGCATCGGTCCACCGCCCCGCGTCCGCACCTCCTCGCGCCACCGGTAAAGCGACGCGAGGACTCTCGCCTCTAGGTCCCAAGGTGGCGACCCGGCCAGTGCACAAGCCGCCTCGTAGGAGACCGTGCGATACCCCCTGATTGACCTGACGGCCATCGCCCTCTGCGGTTTCCGCAGCATCGCGATGCTGCCGGCCGTCAAGTCAGAGGCCCACACCGGGGCCCCGTACAGGGCCATGGATCGCAAGACCCCTAGGTACAGTCTCCTACAGGCGGTGCTCGGCCCCCCTAGATTGGGAAGCAGCGTTGCAAGCGCGCCCGCAGCGCCCATCAACTTGGGCGCCAGTCGCCGGAAGTGGGGGCCGAAGTTCCAATGGCTGTCGAGCACCAATCCCAGATACTTCATGGTGGACTCGACAGCGATCGGGGTCCCCCCTACCACAATTTGTGATCCCGGCGGCGGCGCCCGCCGGCGGCCGTGAAAGACCACAGCCTCCGACTTGTTGAGGGCCACCTCCAGGCCCAGGCGCCGTATGCGGCCCACAACCTGTGAGACCGCACAGGTCGCTAGCAACGCTGCCTCCCTGTACGAGCTCCCCCGGGCCGTGACCAGCGTGTCGTCTGCGTAACACACCAGGGCCACTCCCGGTTGGAGCTCGCCCCTCAGCACCCAGTCGTACCCGATGTTCCACAGGGGTGGGCCAACGACCGAACCCTGTGGAACACCGCACGACATGTCGCGCCGGCCTCCGCCGTCGCGTCCCGAGTAGGTGACACACCTTTCCGCCAAATAAGCCCCAACGATGCGGCGGAGGTACGGGGGCACCCTGTGGTAACACAGTGCCTCCCGAATACAGCTCCAGGGCAGGGTGTTGAAAGCGTTGGAGATGTCCAAGGACACCGCCAACATCACCCCGCCCTGGGACACCGCTTCCTCCGCCAGGACTCTTACCCGCAATATGGCGTCCACAGTGGAGCGCCCATGCCGGAAGCCGAACTGGCTGTCGTCCAGATCCGGCCCCTCTCTGTACAAGTGGCCGGCGAGGCGGGCAGCGATAATCCGCTCAAAAAGCTTACCCACCTCGTCCAGCAGCACTAAGGGCCGGTACGCAGACGGCGACTCCGCTGGGCGCCCCGCCTTCCTGAGCAGGACCAGACGACCCTTTTTCCACTCACTAGGGAATTGGCCCTGCTCAAGACATGCGGTGAAGAGTCCTCTCAGCTGGGGCTCTAGCTCCTTCAGAGCGAGGGCGAGCGCGACGCCGGGAACTCCGTCGGGCCCCGGGGCAACGGTCTTGGCCCGAAGCCGCGTTATCGCCACCCTCATCTCTGTTTGTGTCACCTCTGGGACGCTGACGTCCTCGTCATCCGTTGGCTCTGTGGCTGTGGGCAAAGCCATCGGCGGTGGAACATGTTCCTCTCTAGCAGGGAAGAGCGTTGCGACCACTTCCTGCAACAGCTCAGGCTGCAGGCTCTCGGTGAGTGGGGGCGCCCAGGCACGAAGTTTCCCTCGGACCGCACGGTAAGGGCGCCCCCACGGATTCACGTCGAGAGCCGACAGCATCTCCTCCCTGGCTCGAGTCTTAGCCTCGCCGACGGCCAGCCACAGAGCCTCCTTGGCCGCGCGGTACACCTCATACCGCGCGGCCTCTTCCTCCGGAACCCGGCGACGTCTCCTCCGGTAATGGGTGTACTGGCGTCTCACCTCCACGCACGTCACGCGCAGCTGCGCGATGACGGCGGACCACCAGTACAGCTTGCGCCTTGTGGTTTGGGTGACACGGGGCATCGACGCATCGCAGATTTGCGTCATCGCCCCGCGGAACCACTGCGCCTCCGCTTCGACGTCGACGGGTTCGTTCGTCGTCGACTCCCGGACCCAGGCCTGGAGGATTGCGGCCTCCTCGAGAAGTTCCCTGTCGATACGCTTGTACGACCAGCGAGGACCGTCCATCCGCGGGGTCGGCGGGCGACTGCCCCCCGCAGTTTGGGTGGAGACGTCGAATCGAATATATCGATGGTCCGACAGCGTCTCCACCTCCACGGCAACTCGCCAGTCGCGTACACGGCCCGCAACAGCGGGGCTTGCGAACGACACGTCCACTATGGACCCGCCCCGCTGCCGCACGCACGTGTACACCGAGCCCCGATTCAGGACGGTCAAGCCGGTCTCGACTGCCCACTCCTCCAACACCTCACCCCTAGGATCGGTGATCGGGGATCCCCAAGCCGCGGACTTGGCATTGAGATCCCCGAGCAACAGCACCGGGCGAGGGTGGAACCGGCTCACGACGGCACCTAGCTCGACAAGAAACTCCTCGAAGTCAGCGAGACTCTTGTTGGGGGAGAAATACGCCCCAATTGTGACTATGCCGTCCACGAGGGCGGCCACCCAACCGTGTCCTCGGGACGGACTGCCAAGAGTCCCGCCAATGATGGCCACCAAACCGTCTAGGTCCCCTGCCCAGTTATCGCAGGGGGGGACAAAGTACGGTTCGGCGACCACAGCCACGTTGATCAACCACTCCGCCATGCTCTGAAGCAATAGGTCCTGAGCTCTAGCGGCGTGGTTGATATTCGCCTGGAGGAAACGGAGTTGTGCCATTAATGACACTCCATTTCCTCGGCTCCTCCTTCCCTGGGTCGGGAGTCGGGCTGTGGGAGAGGCGCAGGTTCTCCGACAGCTCGAGTCCTCCTATTCTTGGATTTGGGTGCCTTGCAGGCCTTCCCGCCAAGTCTGTGCTCCGAGCGTTTCCCTGCAGCTGCGCAAAGGCTGCAGTATGGCGCTACGGAGCACTGGGCCGCCCTGTGGCCGGGTCGACTGCAGCGGAAACATACCTCGCTGCGGTCGATTTGTGCAGTGCATTGTGCCCGGACATGCCCCTTTTCCAGGCACCGGAAGCACTGCACAGCCCGCCTTGGCAGGAGTTTGACCCTGGCAGACACCCAGCCCACCAGCAGTCGCCCGCCATCCGCTACCTTGTTCGCAGCCGCGACCGGGCACCGCACCCAAACAGTGCCCAGCCCATCCGCGCTGCTGCGAATTTCGCCCGCCGCCACATTGTCTGACGGGCACCCACCGTTTTGGGCAATGGCCGCCACTACTTCCTCCGGGGTCACCGAGTCGTCCAGCCCCTCGACCCGCAATTCAGCCGTGGTCATGGGCCTGGACACTCGGGCGTCCTCTGGTTTGAGGACTTCCCGGAGTTTGGCGGCCAACTTGTCCGCCCTCTCCTGCCTTGCCGCACCCGACACCTGAAGCATCTTGGCACCCGTGGCTGCCGTCCTGAAGACGAAACCAGCCGGGGTGCCAAACTCGCTGAACTGAAGCTTCTGCTTCATTTCCGCCAGGACCGACTTGTAGGTCACTCCCCTGCTTACGGCTTCAGGCTGCAGTGTTATAACCACAGCCTCTGAGCGTGGGGTAGTGACCTTGGGTGGCCTCGTGCCCTCTGGTCGAGTCGGTACCTGGGGAGGCGTCGGCTGCGGCGTCCGCTTCTTGCGGCCCCTCTTCACCACCGTCGTCCAGGCCTCCTGGTTGGGAGGTGCGGACGCCGGGATCGTGGCCTCTTGGGAGGTAGGCGGCGCGGTCACACCCGCTGCCTTCCTCCTCTTTCTCTTTTTGCGGCGGCCTTCTCCAGCCACCGTCACCTGTGTGGGAGAAGCGGTCACCGGGGGCTGGGACGTCGGGATGAGGGGCGCGGACGCAACCTGTACCGGCGTCCCGGGCTCCACTGCGGGCTCTTTGACCCCCCCTGCAGGCCTCCGCGTGAGCTGCGCGGGCTTCGGCCTCGCGGGCTCTTCCATCCTCCGCCTGTCTGCCGCAAGCGGGGGGCGGAGGCGCTCAGCTGGGGGCAGTCGAGACTCGATTGCCTCCAGGCGGGCACTCACCATGCCCCCACACTGCAGCATGCAGATTCTGGCCACCCTCTCTACGTCGTAGTCCGACAGACTCAGAGTAGGTGGCGCTGCAGGTACAGGGGCCGACGAGGGAGCCGCTTGCTGTTGCCCGACATTTTGTAGAGCGGCAAACTGCCGCTTGAGGTCCTCCAGTTCGGATCGGAGACGGCTGTTCTCCGTCCACAACCTCGCAGTCTCTTCGGAGGTCGTGTGGTCATGGAGAACCAGAACCGCCTCTCTGATCCCCTCTGCCGCCTCTTTGAGGGCGCGCGTGAAGGAGCCCTTCAGGTTGCCGGACTTGGTGGCAACCTTTAGGACGATGTCCACGCCGTCCATCACTTGGCGGCTGAGAGCCTCTGCTGTCAGACTCTCCCCATTGGCCGCCTGGGCAGACCGCCACTCTCGGGCCTTACGGGCCATTTCGGCCACCTCATCGGCCGCGACCGCTCTACTTTGAGCGCGCTTCGCGGCATTGGCCTCCGCCTTTGTGCCCACAAGAGCGACGGTGACCCCTCCCTGGTCGTCAGTCGAGACCGCAGGTGATATGCGATCTGACCCGCTTGGAACCGGCGTGTCGGGGCGCTTCAGGAAGCGGCCCCGGATGTCTCGCGATGCTGCCGGACTGCCTGTCCCGCGACCTTTGCCTCTCCTGGCCGTTGCAATTTTGGCGGCCGGCTGGTCCTCCTCGCTAGAGGACAGACCCACCGAAACCGCGTCCGTCTGAGCGCGCGAACGCTTCCCCCAAAACTTGGAGGCCTCGGCCACTGCCGTCTGCGGTGCGTCGTCTGACTCCGACATGCACACCCTCTCCAGAACCACGCGTGGCTCCGGAGAGGGCGCGCATGTCGGAGTGTCTGGAGCCTCTGCTCCCGTCTTTGCACCCGATTTTGGGTCGGGTGGTTTAAAAGAGATCAGGTCTTCAAAGGACCTTGACCTCGATGAGCCTCCTCGGCTCTTGTTGCCATTGGCAATTGGAAGCGAAATGTTGCCCCCCCCAGAATACGGTGGGGCAGACGACCCCGAAGGGATCGTGGCGGATTCTCCAGCTGCTGAGCAGCTGGTACCGCCCTGGGGTATGATATTGCATCTCGACTTATCCATGGTTTGTTCCTTTAAAGGGTGTGGTCCCTGACTCCCCACTTCATCAATAAAAAATATATAAACATATACACATAAACATATAAATATATACATACATACATAAATTCCCCCCCTCCCCCCTGATCCCCCACCACGACCACTCGCCACGCTCACAGTCACGTCTGACAGGCAGACGCGTACCAGAGGGCGACGAATGCCGCGATGAAAGATGAAGGTGGATCCCCAACCCTGATTCACTCCCCGAAAACTTCGAGGAGTGAATCACAAATCACGTACCGTCCGATGACCCGCTTGAGCCATCGCACGGTACACGACGTTTTCCCCGCCCCGATTCACTCCCCGAAAACTTCGAAGAGTGAATCACAAATCACGTACCGTCCGATGACCCGCTTGAGCCATAGCACGGTACACGACGTTTCCCCCGCCCTGATTCACTCCACGAAAACTTCGAGGAGTGAATCACTTATCACGTACCGTCCGATGACTCGCTTGAGCCATCGCACGGTACACGACGTTTCCCCCGCCCTGATTCACTCTCTGAAAACTTCGAAGAGTGAATCACTAATCACGTACCGTCCGATGACCCCGTTCGAGCCATCGCACGGTACACGATGAAAACCCCCCTGTGCACATCGAACCTCGCACGACAGACCCGTGGATCATCGCACGACGAACGATGTGACCCCTCCCCCAGAATATTAGCCACGACAGTACCATTTCCCGATTCCTCGAGGAATAATACTGTCGCGCCCAGGGTGCACCGGCCCAGCAGCTGCTCTTTCCTCCAGACGCATCGAGAGGAACCAGCAGCTGCCAAACTAACGTGGAGGAATTCTGACGCACCCCAACCTAACCTTTTTTTTTTTTTTTTTTTTTTGACGCTGGGAAAAAATGCATTACGCATACCCTCCCATCGGGGGATGAGAGGGGTATGTGGGACTCCCCGGGTCTGACCCGGTATACCCACTAAAACGACCCAGCGAAATTCCCGCTTCGTCCGAGTGGCGGGGGACTGGGAAACCGGCATAGCCTTTACGTCCAGTCCTCCGCCGACGATTGCCCTTCATGGCGGGCCCCTCACAGGGGCCCGGGAATGACTGACGGAGGTGGTGACGGGTGCAATGCGGGCGAAGGCACCCCCGTGCCTGTCGCCCGCCCGTCGCCACCATGAGGAGGGAGAGGACGTTGCCGTCTCCGACCCCTTCTTCGTCTGCGGAGCGGCGCAGCGAGAGGGTCGTCCTCCCGCTCGCGCTCCGTGACAGGGTGGTTTGGGGAGAAATAGACCCCCACCAGGGCCATGTCTCCCCACGCGGCGGCCACGTATCCCGGTCCCCTCTCTGAGAGCGAGAGGGGAGGGGAGTCAGTGGAAGGCCGCACCACCTGAAGGATGCGATGTTCGATCCTATCCATTAGTCGGACATCGCACCCTCCTCCGCTGCCGCCGTAGGAACGACGGAGCGGCCAATCGGCGCGTGCGCTTTGCCTCGCTTAGGGGGAGGATTACATTTCCTCCCCTTCATGACGTGGCCTGCCGGGCGACCACTAGCGGCACACACCGCGCAATGCGGCGTGGCGGCCTCACAAGAGACGGCTTTGTGGCCGTTCTTGCCGCAGCGGTAGCATGTGTCCGTCCTGTCTACCATGGAGGGACACATGGGCCGGGTGTGTCCGATGCCGAAGCACCGGAAACACCGCAGAGGCTGGTCCTCGAGGGCCCGGATTGCACCCGAGCTAATCCCGACCGGCAGCCGTCCCTTGGCAAGGACGGCTTTGGCAGCGGCGACTGGGCACTCAAGGCGAATGGTGCCCATGCCGCCGCGGCCGGGCCTTATGTCCCGGCCTTGGACCGCTGCGGCGCCACAGCCCCCCACCGCTGCGACCGCCGCCACCACCTCCTCCTTGGTGACGGAGTCGTCGAGCTCCGTCACCTCAATGGCCGCCGACTTGACTGGTCGGGCCACCTTGGCCGAGTCTGCGATGACCTCTTGCAGCTTTGCTGCGAAGAGGTCCGCATGGGCACTCCCCTCGGCCCCCGGGAACTCGAAAATTCGAGCCCCGGCTTGTGTCCGCCGGCAAGACACGCTGCCGATCCCCAGTTGGGTGGGATCGGCATTGGCACGCGCCCGCATCAAAATGGACATATAAGTCTCCCCTCGCTCCGCTGCCTCCGCGGTGAGCGTCACCACGACGGCTGCGGTTTTCGGGGGGACTAGCTTGCCCTTCCCCCTTCCCTTTCCCTTCCCTGCTCCCCTGCCGGTCGTCTGCGACCGACTGGGAGCGGTGGTGGCGGGGACGGCAGGTACGGCCTTCGCCGATTTCTTGCCCCTGCCCTTTCCCTTACGTACCACTTCCGTCCACTCGTTGGACGGGGTGGTGGCAGGGAGGAAGGTGTCTTCCGCCTGGGAGGAGGACGGCCCCGGCTCGCTCGGCTGCCTCTTAGCCGCCGCAAGCGGCGGCCGGAGGCGTTTTTCCGGCAAGAGCCGGTCCTCGATGCCCGCTAAGCAGGCCCTTGTGAAGGCCCTCTCCTCCATCACAACCTTGCGGATGATATCCTCAATGTTGGAGGATGGGCCTTCTGCCACAGGGCTCGTCCGGGCCTGTTGTGGCTGGGCCGTGGCTTCAGCCAGCTTCTGGTGAAGCTGGCTAACCTCCGACTGCAGGCGATCCACCTTCGCCTGCAGTTGCCGCGTCTCGTCGGTGGTCTTTCGTCGGACCAGCTCCGCGACGACACCGCGCAGGCTAGCGGCCCGGCTCTTGAGGGCCTTCTGGAAGGTCCCCTTCAAGTTGGAGGACTTAGAGGCGACCTCCACGATCTCCTCCTCGTCCTCCTCCGCCATTCTCTGAAGCTCCTCAAGAGAGTGGTCCGCGTATGTAACGCGGGATGCACCGTACCCGGACTTGGCCCGGGTGACGTGCGCCCGCTTCTCTTTGGCGGCTACCTTCTCCTCCAGCTCTTGCTGGAGCTGCGCTCGCCGGAACAGGTCCAACTGGCGTTGAGCGTCCGCGAGCCCAACATTGTGAGTATCTGCGGCCACGGTCGTCGGCTTTTTAGCCTTCGAACCCGAGGCTTGGGAACCCTCGGATCCACCACTCAGGTGGACCCGCTTCCGCGAGCGAGAGCCGCTCGCGTCCGACACACCAAAAAGCGAATCGTTATCGGACGACTCGTCCGCTAAGAAGCCAGCCGCAGACGGCGCGCGGCTTGCTTCTGACGCCGGAGCGTCGGAGTGGCCCTGAGAAGGGCCTTTTAGGTGGCCCTGAGAAGGACCTTTGGGTTGGCCCTGAGAAGGGCCTTTGGGTTGGCCCTGAGAAGGGCCTTTGGGTTGGCCCTGAGAAGGGCCTTGGGGTTGGCCCTGAGAAGGGCCTTTGGGTTGGCCCTGAGAAGGGCCTTTGGGTTGGCCCTGAGAAGGGCCTTTGGGTTGGCCCTGAGAGGGGCCTTTTGATTTTCGCCCGGAGGCGCTCCGCGTTAGTTTCGACATGATATCCGACAGTTCGTAGCTACAAGGCATAAAATCGCTACGAGAGCACAGTGCACTTTGGCCGTACCCAGTCTGCCACTCCGTTACGGTGGTCAGAACTGGGCCGTTTCCAGGGGACGCGACGTGGACGCAAGCACTGTGGGGTGGTCCCCCACCCCAACCTAACCTAACCTAACCTAACCTAACCGATATCTTCTATTCTAGACGTGCGATTTTGAAGCTGTTTTCGGCTTTTTTAGACAAAAATAGGCGTCCGCCTGTGTTCTGACCATATCGCGCGCACTTTACACCCGCGTCTGGACTTCATCCCTTATTTTCAGAGAAATCCCTTAAAATTAATTGTTTTTCCAAATTTTCTTCTACATTTTAAATTAGATTATAGTTGTAATAGTCCTCACCCTTCTTCCCTGAATTCTGGTCCACGTTCCGTGTCCCGGTCTCCAGGTTGTGGGGTGAAAATCCAAATTTTTTCTTTCGAAAACTGGTTTTTTGACCAAAACACAAAATTTTTGTTCGGCACCTACCACGTTTTATTCCATATATCGCTAGCCCGCGCGGAGACGCGTCTCTGGACCCCTCGCCCGCGCCCCTAGCACGAATAAAACATACATTTTTCTAAAAAATTAGTTATTTTCATACATCTCTGTAAGTACCAAAATCTACCTAGGGGAGCTAGTCAAAAACTAAAACGTTGATATCTTCTATTCTAGACGTGCGATTTTGAAGCTGTTTTCGGCTTTTTTAGACAAAAATAGGCGTCCGCCTGTGTTCTGACCATATCGCGCGCACTTTACACCCGCGTCTGGACTTCATCCCTTATTTTCAGAGAAATCCCTTAAAATTAATTGTTTTTCCAAATTTTCTTCTACATTTTAAATTAGATTATAGTTGTAATAGTCCTCACCCTTCTTCCCTGAATTCTGGTCCACGTTCCGTGTCCCGGTCTCCAGGTTGTGGGGTGAAAATCCAAATTTTTTCTTTCGAAAACTGGTTTTTTGACCAAAACACAAAATTTTTGTTCGGCACCTACCACGTTTTATTCCATATATCGCTAGCCCGCGCGGAGACGCGTCTCTGGACCCCTCGCCCGCGCCCCTAGCACGAATAAAACATACATTTTTCTAAAAAATTAGTTATTTTCATACATCTCTGTAAGTACCAAAATCTACCTAGGGGAGCTAGTCAAAAACTAAAACGTTGATATCTTCTATTCTAGACGTGCGATTTTGAAGCTGTTTTCGGCTTTTTTAGACAAAAATAGGCGTCCGCCTGTGTTCTGACCATATCGCGCGCACTTTACACCCGCGTCTGGACTTCATCCCTTATTTTCAGAGAAATCCCTTAAAATTAATTGTTTTTCCAAATTTTCTTCTACATTTTAAATTAGATTATAGTTGTAATAGTCCTCACCCTTCTTCCCTGAATTCTGGTCCACGTTCCGTGTCCCGGTCTCCAGGTTGTGGGGTGAAAATCCAAATTTTTTCTTTCGAAAACTGGTTTTTTGACCAAAACACAAAATTTTTGTTCGGCACCTACCACGTTTTATTCCATATATCGCTAGCCCGCGCGGAGACGCGTCTCTGGACCCCTCGCCCGCGCCCCTAGCACGAATAAAACATACATTTTTCTAAAAAATTAGTTATTTTCATACATCTCTGTAAGTACCAAAATCTACCTAGGGGAGCTAGTCAAAAACTAAAACGTTGATATCTTCTATTCTAGACGTGCGATTTTGAAGCTGTTTTCGGCTTTTTTAGACAAAAATAGGCGTCCGCCTGTGTTCTGACCATATCGCGCGCACTTTACACCCGCGTCTGGACTTCATCCCTTATTTTCAGAGAAATCCCTTAAAATTAATTGTTTTTCCAAATTTTCTTCTACATTTTAAATTAGATTATAGTTGTAATAGTCCTCACCCTTCTTCCCTGAATTCTGGTCCACGTTCCGTGTCCCGGTCTCCAGGTTGTGGGGTGAAAATCCAAATTTTTTCTTTCGAAAACTGGTTTTTTGACCAAAACACAAAATTTTTGTTCGGCACCTACCACGTTTTATTCCATATATCGCTAGCCCGCGCGGAGACGCGTCTCTGGACCCCTCGCCCGCGCCCCTAGCACGAATAAAACATACATTTTTCTAAAAAATTAGTTATTTTCATACATCTCTGTAAGTACCAAAATCTACCTAGGGGAGCTAGTCAAAAACTAAAACGTTGATATCTTCTATTCTAGACGTGCGATTTTGAAGCTGTTTTCGGCTTTTTTAGACAAAAATAGGCGTCCGCCTGTGTTCTGACCATATCGCGCGCACTTTACACCCGCGTCTGGACTTCATCCCTTATTTTCAGAGAAATCCCTTAAAATTAATTGTTTTTCCAAATTTTCTTCTACATTTTAAATTAGATTATAGTTGTAATAGTCCTCACCCTTCTTCCCTGAATTCTGGTCCACGTTCCGTGTCCCGGTCTCCAGGTTGTGGGGTGAAAATCCAAATTTTTTCTTTCGAAAACTGGTTTTTTGACCAAAACACAAAATTTTTGTTCGGCACCTACCACGTTTTATTCCATATATCGCTAGCCCGCGCGGAGACGCGTCTCTGGACCCCTCGCCCGCGCCCCTAGCACGAATAAAACATACATTTTTCTAAAAAATTAGTTATTTTCATACATCTCTGTAAGTACCAAAATCTACCTAGGGGAGCTAGTCAAAAACTAAAACGTTGATATCTTCTATTCTAGACGTGCGATTTTGAAGCTGTTTTCGGCTTTTTTAGACAAAAATAGGCGTCCGCCTGTGTTCTGACCATATCGCGCGCACTTTACACCCGCGTCTGGACTTCATCCCTTATTTTCAGAGAAATCCCTTAAAATTAATTGTTTTTCCAAATTTTCTTCTACATTTTAAATTAGATTATAGTTGTAATAGTCCTCACCCTTCTTCCCTGAATTCTGGTCCACGTTCCGTGTCCCGGTCTCCAGGTTGTGGGGTGAAAATCCAAATTTTTTCTTTCGAAAACTGGTTTTTTGACCAAAACACAAAATTTTTGTTCGGCACCTACCACGTTTTATTCCATATATCGCTAGCCCGCGCGGAGACGCGTCTCTGGACCCCTCGCCCGCGCCCCTAGCACGAATAAAACATACATTTTTCTAAAAAATTAGTTATTTTCATACATCTCTGTAAGTACCAAAATCTACCTAGGGGAGCTAGTCAAAAACTAAAACGTTGATATCTTCTATTCTAGACGTGCGATTTTGAAGCTGTTTTCGGCTTTTTTAGACAAAAATAGGCGTCCGCCTGTGTTCTGACCATATCGCGCGCACTTTACACCCGCGTCTGGACTTCATCCCTTATTTTCAGAGAAATCCCTTAAAATTAATTGTTTTTCCAAATTTTCTTCTACATTTTAAATTAGATTATAGTTGTAATAGTCCTCACCCTTCTTCCCTGAATTCTGGTCCACGTTCCGTGTCCCGGTCTCCAGGTTGTGGGGTGAAAATCCAAATTTTTTCTTTCGAAAACTGGTTTTTTGACCAAAACACAAAATTTTTGTTCGGCACCTACCACGTTTTATTCCATATATCGCTAGCCCGCGCGGAGACGCGTCTCTGGACCCCTCGCCCGCGCCCCTAGCACGAATAAAACATACATTTTTCTAAAAAATTAGTTATTTTCATACATCTCTGTAAGTACCAAAATCTACCTAGGGGAGCTAGTCAAAAACTAAAACGTTGATATCTTCTATTCTAGACGTGCGATTTTGAAGCTGTTTTCGGCTTTTTTAGACAAAAATAGGCGTCCGCCTGTGTTCTGACCATATCGCGCGCACTTTACACCCGCGTCTGGACTTCATCCCTTATTTTCAGAGAAATCCCTTAAAATTAATTGTTTTTCCAAATTTTCTTCTACATTTTAAATTAGATTATAGTTGTAATAGTCCTCACCCTTCTTCCCTGAATTCTGGTCCACGTTCCGTGTCCCGGTCTCCAGGTTGTGGGGTGAAAATCCAAATTTTTTCTTTCGAAAACTGGTTTTTTGACCAAAACACAAAATTTTTGTTCGGCACCTACCACGTTTTATTCCATATATCGCTAGCCCGCGCGGAGACGCGTCTCTGGACCCCTCGCCCGCGCCCCTAGCACGAATAAAACATACATTTTTCTAAAAAATTAGTTATTTTCATACATCTCTGTAAGTACCAAAATCTACCTAGGGGAGCTAGTCAAAAACTAAAACGTTGATATCTTCTATTCTAGACGTGCGATTTTGAAGCTGTTTTCGGCTTTTTTAGACAAAAATAGGCGTCCGCCTGTGTTCTGACCATATCGCGCGCACTTTACACCCGCGTCTGGACTTCATCCCTTATTTTCAGAGAAATCCCTTAAAATTAATTGTTTTTCCAAATTTTCTTCTACATTTTAAATTAGATTATAGTTGTAATAGTCCTCACCCTTCTTCCCTGAATTCTGGTCCACGTTCCGTGTCCCGGTCTCCAGGTTGTGGGGTGAAAATCCAAATTTTTTCTTTCGAAAACTGGTTTTTTGACCAAAACACAAAATTTTTGTTCGGCACCTACCACGTTTTATTCCATATATCGCTAGCCCGCGCGGAGACGCGTCTCTGGACCCCTCGCCCGCGCCCCTAGCACGAATAAAACATACATTTTTCTAAAAAATTAGTTATTTTCATACATCTCTGTAAGTACCAAAATCTACCTAGGGGAGCTAGTCAAAAACTAAAACGTTGATATCTTCTATTCTAGACGTGCGATTTTGAAGCTGTTTTCGGCTTTTTTAGACAAAAATAGGCGTCCGCCTGTGTTCTGACCATATCGCGCGCACTTTACACCCGCGTCTGGACTTCATCCCTTATTTTCAGAGAAATCCCTTAAAATTAATTGTTTTTCCAAATTTTCTTCTACATTTTAAATTAGATTATAGTTGTAATAGTCCTCACCCTTCTTCCCTGAATTCTGGTCCACGTTCCGTGTCCCGGTCTCCAGGTTGTGGGGTGAAAATCCAAATTTTTTCTTTCGAAAACTGGTTTTTTGACCAAAACACAAAATTTTTGTTCGGCACCTACCACGTTTTATTCCATATATCGCTAGCCCGCGCGGAGACGCGTCTCTGGACCCCTCGCCCGCGCCCCTAGCACGAATAAAACATACATTTTTCTAAAAAATTAGTTATTTTCATACATCTCTGTAAGTACCAAAATCTACCTAGGGGAGCTAGTCAAAAACTAAAACGTTGATATCTTCTATTCTAGACGTGCGATTTTGAAGCTGTTTTCGGCTTTTTTAGACAAAAATAGGCGTCCGCCTGTGTTCTGACCATATCGCGCGCACTTTACACCCGCGTCTGGACTTCATCCCTTATTTTCAGAGAAATCCCTTAAAATTAATTGTTTTTCCAAATTTTCTTCTACATTTTAAATTAGATTATAGTTGTAATAGTCCTCACCCTTCTTCCCTGAATTCTGGTCCACGTTCCGTGTCCCGGTCTCCAGGTTGTGGGGTGAAAATCCAAATTTTTTCTTTCGAAAACTGGTTTTTTGACCAAAACACAAAATTTTTGTTCGGCACCTACCACGTTTTATTCCATATATCGCTAGCCCGCGCGGAGACGCGTCTCTGGACCCCTCGCCCGCGCCCCTAGCACGAATAAAACATACATTTTTCTAAAAAATTAGTTATTTTCATACATCTCTGTAAGTACCAAAATCTACCTAGGGGAGCTAGTCAAAAACTAAAACGTTGATATCTTCTATTCTAGACGTGCGATTTTGAAGCTGTTTTCGGCTTTTTTAGACAAAAATAGGCGTCCGCCTGTGTTCTGACCATATCGCGCGCACTTTACACCCGCGTCTGGACTTCATCCCTTATTTTCAGAGAAATCCCTTAAAATTAATTGTTTTTCCAAATTTTCTTCTACATTTTAAATTAGATTATAGTTGTAATAGTCCTCACCCTTCTTCCCTGAATTCTGGTCCACGTTCCGTGTCCCGGTCTCCAGGTTGTGGGGTGAAAATCCAAATTTTTTCTTTCGAAAACTGGTTTTTTGACCAAAACACAAAATTTTTGTTCGGCACCTACCACGTTTTATTCCATATATCGCTAGCCCGCGCGGAGACGCGTCTCTGGACCCCTCGCCCGCGCCCCTAGCACGAATAAAACATACATTTTTCTAAAAAATTAGTTATTTTCATACATCTCTGTAAGTACCAAAATCTACCTAGGGGAGCTAGTCAAAAACTAAAACGTTGATATCTTCTATTCTAGACGTGCGATTTTGAAGCTGTTTTCGGCTTTTTTAGACAAAAATAGGCGTCCGCCTGTGTTCTGACCATATCGCGCGCACTTTACACCCGCGTCTGGACTTCATCCCTTATTTTCAGAGAAATCCCTTAAAATTAATTGTTTTTCCAAATTTTCTTCTACATTTTAAATTAGATTATAGTTGTAATAGTCCTCACCCTTCTTCCCTGAATTCTGGTCCACGTTCCGTGTCCCGGTCTCCAGGTTGTGGGGTGAAAATCCAAATTTTTTCTTTCGAAAACTGGTTTTTTGACCAAAACACAAAATTTTTGTTCGGCACCTACCACGTTTTATTCCATATATCGCTAGCCCGCGCGGAGACGCGTCTCTGGACCCCTCGCCCGCGCCCCTAGCACGAATAAAACATACATTTTTCTAAAAAATTAGTTATTTTCATACATCTCTGTAAGTACCAAAATCTACCTAGGGGAGCTAGTCAAAAACTAAAACGTTGATATCTTCTATTCTAGACGTGCGATTTTGAAGCTGTTTTCGGCTTTTTTAGACAAAAATAGGCGTCCGCCTGTGTTCTGACCATATCGCGCGCACTTTACACCCGCGTCTGGACTTCATCCCTTATTTTCAGAGAAATCCCTTAAAATTAATTGTTTTTCCAAATTTTCTTCTACATTTTAAATTAGATTATAGTTGTAATAGTCCTCACCCTTCTTCCCTGAATTCTGGTCCACGTTCCGTGTCCCGGTCTCCAGGTTGTGGGGTGAAAATCCAAATTTTTTCTTTCGAAAACTGGTTTTTTGACCAAAACACAAAATTTTTGTTCGGCACCTACCACGTTTTATTCCATATATCGCTAGCCCGCGCGGAGACGCGTCTCTGGACCCCTCGCCCGCGCCCCTAGCACGAATAAAACATACATTTTTCTAAAAAATTAGTTATTTTCATACATCTCTGTAAGTACCAAAATCTACCTAGGGGAGCTAGTCAAAAACTAAAACGTTGATATCTTCTATTCTAGACGTGCGATTTTGAAGCTGTTTTCGGCTTTTTTAGACAAAAATAGGCGTCCGCCTGTGTTCTGACCATATCGCGCGCACTTTACACCCGCGTCTGGACTTCATCCCTTATTTTCAGAGAAATCCCTTAAAATTAATTGTTTTTCCAAATTTTCTTCTACATTTTAAATTAGATTATAGTTGTAATAGTCCTCACCCTTCTTCCCTGAATTCTGGTCCACGTTCCGTGTCCCGGTCTCCAGGTTGTGGGGTGAAAATCCAAATTTTTTCTTTCGAAAACTGGTTTTTTGACCAAAACACAAAATTTTTGTTCGGCACCTACCACGTTTTATTCCATATATCGCTAGCCCGCGCGGAGACGCGTCTCTGGACCCCTCGCCCGCGCCCCTAGCACGAATAAAACATACATTTTTCTAAAAAATTAGTTATTTTCATACATCTCTGTAAGTACCAAAATCTACCTAGGGGAGCTAGTCAAAAACTAAAACGTTGATATCTTCTATTCTAGACGTGCGATTTTGAAGCTGTTTTCGGCTTTTTTAGACAAAAATAGGCGTCCGCCTGTGTTCTGACCATATCGCGCGCACTTTACACCCGCGTCTGGACTTCATCCCTTATTTTCAGAGAAATCCCTTAAAATTAATTGTTTTTCCAAATTTTCTTCTACATTTTAAATTAGATTATAGTTGTAATAGTCCTCACCCTTCTTCCCTGAATTCTGGTCCACGTTCCGTGTCCCGGTCTCCAGGTTGTGGGGTGAAAATCCAAATTTTTTCTTTCGAAAACTGGTTTTTTGACCAAAACACAAAATTTTTGTTCGGCACCTACCACGTTTTATTCCATATATCGCTAGCCCGCGCGGAGACGCGTCTCTGGACCCCTCGCCCGCGCCCCTAGCACGAATAAAACATACATTTTTCTAAAAAATTAGTTATTTTCATACATCTCTGTAAGTACCAAAATCTACCTAGGGGAGCTAGTCAAAAACTAAAACGTTGATATCTTCTATTCTAGACGTGCGATTTTGAAGCTGTTTTCGGCTTTTTTAGACAAAAATAGGCGTCCGCCTGTGTTCTGACCATATCGCGCGCACTTTACACCCGCGTCTGGACTTCATCCCTTATTTTCAGAGAAATCCCTTAAAATTAATTGTTTTTCCAAATTTTCTTCTACATTTTAAATTAGATTATAGTTGTAATAGTCCTCACCCTTCTTCCCTGAATTCTGGTCCACGTTCCGTGTCCCGGTCTCCAGGTTGTGGGGTGAAAATCCAAATTTTTTCTTTCGAAAACTGGTTTTTTGACCAAAACACAAAATTTTTGTTCGGCACCTACCACGTTTTATTCCATATATCGCTAGCCCGCGCGGAGACGCGTCTCTGGACCCCTCGCCCGCGCCCCTAGCACGAATAAAACATACATTTTTCTAAAAAATTAGTTATTTTCATACATCTCTGTAAGTACCAAAATCTACCTAGGGGAGCTAGTCAAAAACTAAAACGTTGATATCTTCTATTCTAGACGTGCGATTTTGAAGCTGTTTTCGGCTTTTTTAGACAAAAATAGGCGTCCGCCTGTGTTCTGACCATATCGCGCGCACTTTACACCCGCGTCTGGACTTCATCCCTTATTTTCAGAGAAATCCCTTAAAATTAATTGTTTTTCCAAATTTTCTTCTACATTTTAAATTAGATTATAGTTGTAATAGTCCTCACCCTTCTTCCCTGAATTCTGGTCCACGTTCCGTGTCCCGGTCTCCAGGTTGTGGGGTGAAAATCCAAATTTTTTCTTTCGAAAACTGGTTTTTTGACCAAAACACAAAATTTTTGTTCGGCACCTACCACGTTTTATTCCATATATCGCTAGCCCGCGCGGAGACGCGTCTCTGGACCCCTCGCCCGCGCCCCTAGCACGAATAAAACATACATTTTTCTAAAAAATTAGTTATTTTCATACATCTCTGTAAGTACCAAAATCTACCTAGGGGAGCTAGTCAAAAACTAAAACGTTGATATCTTCTATTCTAGACGTGCGATTTTGAAGCTGTTTTCGGCTTTTTTAGACAAAAATAGGCGTCCGCCTGTGTTCTGACCATATCGCGCGCACTTTACACCCGCGTCTGGACTTCATCCCTTATTTTCAGAGAAATCCCTTAAAATTAATTGTTTTTCCAAATTTTCTTCTACATTTTAAATTAGATTATAGTTGCAATAGTCCTCACCCTTCTTCCCTGAATTCTGGTCCACGTTCCGTGTCCCGGTCTCCAGGTTGTGGGGTGAAAATCCAAATTTTTTCTTTCGAAAACTGGTTTTTTGACCAAAACACAAAATTTTTGTTCGGCACCTACCACGTTTTATTCCATATATCGCTAGCCCGCGCGGAGACGCGTCTCTGGACCCCTCGCCCGCGCCCCTAGCACGAATAAAACATACATTTTTCTAAAAAATTAGTTATTTTCATACATCTCTGTAAGTACCAAAATCTACCTAGGGGAGCTAGTCAAAAACTAAAACGTTGATATCTTCTATTCTAGACGTGCGATTTTGAAGCTGTTTTCGGCTTTTTTAGACAAAAATAGGCGTCCGCCTGTGTTCTGACCATATCGCGCGCACTTTACACCCGCGTCTGGACTTCATCCCTTATTTTCAGAGAAATCCCTTAAAATTAATTGTTTTTCCAAATTTTCTTCTACATTTTAAATTAGATTATAGTTGCAATAGTCCTCACCCTTCTTCCCTGAATTCTGGTCCACGTTCCGTGTCCCGGTCTCCAGGTTGTGGGGTGAAAATCCAAATTTTTTCTTTCGAAAACTGGTTTTTTGACCAAAACACAAAATTTTTGTTCGGCACCTACCACGTTTTATTCCATATATCGCTAGCCCGCGCGGAGACGCGTCTCTGGACCCCTCGCCCGCGCCCCTAGCACGAATAAAACATACATTTTTCTAAAAAATTAGTTATTTTCATACATCTCTGTAAGTACCAAAATCTACCTAGGGGAGCTAGTCAAAAACTAAAACGTTGATATCTTCTATTCTAGACGTGCGATTTTGAAGCTGTTTTCGGCTTTTTTAGACAAAAATAGGCGTCCGCCTGTGTTCTGACCATATCGCGCGCACTTTACACCCGCGTCTGGACTTCATCCCTTATTTTCAGAGAAATCCCTTAAAATTAATTGTTTTTCCAAATTTTCTTCTACATTTTAAATTAGATTATAGTTGCAATAGTCCTCACCCTTCTTCCCTGAATTCTGGTCCACGTTCCGTGTCCCGGTCTCCAGGTTGTGGGGTGAAAATCCAAATTTTTTCTTTCGAAAACTGGTTTTTTGACCAAAACACAAAATTTTTGTTCGGCACCTACCACGTTTTATTCCATATATCGCTAGCCCGCGCGGAGACGCGTCTCTGGACACCTCGCCCGCGCCCCTAGCTCGAAAAAATTTTGCCCACCCACCCGCCCTCTGGTCTATAGGAAGGTAGACGTGGGATTTTTGGCAAAATTTTTTCTTTCTAAATTTATTCCTTATAGTTAATGTAGGTCTGTAAATAGGGATTTCTTAAGGGAAAAGCTCGTTTTTTAGCTATTCTGACTGTAAATAATTTGTTTTTTGGGATTTTTTAAATTTTATTGTTTTAGATATTATTATATTGTAAAGTTGTTTGTTGTGACAGTCGTACCTAAGAGGACGACTATAATTATATGACATTCTTTCATTTAGATTTTAATTTAAATTGATTATTAAATTTTACTTATTGTGCTCCCCCCTTTACAGGGTCACATAAGTACCAGTGTCTCCTTTGAATCTCTCTTCTCGAGCAGATATTGTTGTTCCGTCCCCCTCTTTACAGGGTTCTGTTCTGACATACCTGCTCCCAAAGTTTTTACGATGTTTCGCACCCCATCCAGCACCGTGAGGGCTCCAGGCTCTAGTGGCTCGCCGCGATCGGCGGAGAAAGCGGTGCCTTCGTCTGTGGCCGCAAGGAGGAGAATCTCCTTCGGAGACGAGACTCCTTCTGCGTCGCAGGGGGGCCCAGCCACTCCGGGGACGCGCCGAGCTGCTATCGATGCCTCAAGACCGGCTCATAAGGCCTGAGGCTAAGTGCCGCAAGTCGCACCGAGGAGGCGAGAGCTTGCCTAAATAAGGCCAAGCTTAATTTGGGCAACTCTCGCAACCTCAAGACCGAAATAAAGACAGCGGTCCTTGAAGCCATAAACAGGCTTTATGAGCTGGTCAAGGAGTCCGAGCGCGACAAGGCCTCTGCCGCACCTGTAGCCGTGCTGGAACCCGCACCCACTGCTGACTTCTGTCCCCCCGTCCGTTTCCGAGAGTCTCGCGAGCCAGACTGAGCTCATTACCACCCTCAAGGAGCACATCTCGATTGTAAAGGAGAACACCGAGAAGGTGGAAAAGCTCCGAGACAGTCTGGCAAGCAGGGAAAGTGTGGGGGAGACCACTTACGCGGGTGTAGCAGCCGTCAGCAAAACCCACAATGGGGCACAGGCCCCGGAGCGAACGACGCTGCACTCCGTGGTGGTCTCTTCCACACATGAGATGGATACGGGGGCCGAAGTCCTCGAAAGAGTGCGAAAAGCAGTGGATGCGAAGGAGGGCTGGGTGCGAGTAGAGAGAGTTCGAAAGGCCAAGGACCAAAAGGTCATCATGGGGTGCGCAACGAAGGAGGAGAGAGAAAAGTTAAAAAAGCGACTTGAATCGGCCGGAGAGAACCTCGTCGTCGAGGCGGTGAAGAATCGGGACCCGCTTCTGGTTCTTAGGGATGTGCTGTTAGTGCACAGTGACGAGGAAGTACTGCGAGCCCTTAGGAACCAGAACCGGGAGATCTTTGACGGCCTCGGGGACGGGGACCTCAAAATGTCAGTCAAATTCCGCAAAAGGTGTCGAAACCCGCATACGAATAGCATTGTGCTGAGTGTTACCCCGGCAATCTGGAAGAGGGCACTCGAAGGGGGCAAACTTCGGATTGACCTCCAGAGAGTGCGCGTCGAAGACCAGACGCCTCTGGTGCAGTGTACCCGCTGTCTGGCATACGGACACGGCAAACGCCTGTGCACGGAGCCAGCCGACCTCTGTAGCCACTGCGGCGGTCCACACCTTCGGTTGGACTGCCCAGTCAAACAGACCGGAGAAGCAGCGGTGTGCATTAACTGCACCAGAGCCAAGCTTGGAGAACACCAGCACAGTGCATTCAGTAACGATTGCCCGATACGTAGGAAGTGGGACGCTTTCGCGCGAGCTACCGTAGCGTATTGCTAAAGTTGTCGGTGCGCCCACTTCCACGTATACACTGATTCCAGTCTCGATAAAACCGAAATGCAGAAGCATAGAGCGAACCACTAGGGTTGGCTCTATGGAGAACGGAAACTGGAGTCACTTTCATTCGAAAGTGACTGGAGTTAAACTGGACCAAGAGTCAATCCTAGTGAAAACGCTAAGCTGTCTCACGGTTGCAAAAGTCGGTCGAATAAAGGTCAGGATAGTCATTTTATAGTTGATATGAAAATATATACTAAGTATATATTCCCTGTATCACCAGTTAGACTAAAAAGACGATAAAAATCAGAAATGGAATTCGAAAGAGAGCAATCGTAGAAGGGGGAAAACATGGCATGAATTCGACAGTGTTGTTCAGCAGAATTAAGTTTAGAGTAGTACCAAAATTAGTAGATACTCGTATTTCATAAAAAAGTATTTACTTCGTTTTCATAATTATTATAGTACTTATAGAAAAATACACAAAATGTAGTGATACAAAGTTATAATAGTAAACAGTTATAATAGTAAAGTTAAAATAGTACACAGTTACCTAGTTCAAATAGTTAAACATTATTCAGTTATAACATAGAAATCAAAAAATACCTGAAAAGAAAAACATTGAATAGAGCGTGGTCTCTTCGGCCTCAAACAAACAAGTCGCGAAATAAGTGTTATCACAGTACACAAGGTCTCTGATAATGTCAGAGGGACACTGGCTAGGCAGGAGTGGTTTTTAGCCGGTTCGAGTCCGGCACTACCTCGACTGTCTCACAAGAGAAATTCCTGTGGGATAGTCGAGGTGTCCGCGGGGATTTCCCACTCCTGCCCAAACAAAAAAAAAAAAAAAAAAACCTAACCTAACCTAACCTAACCTAACCTAACCTAACCGATCTTCTATTCTAGACGTGCGATTTTCGAGCTGTTTTC